>PVKM010001325.1:0-79932 GCA_004027735.1 Carollia perspicillata | reverse complement strand
GGACAGTTTGGTTTTGTATTATTGACCATGAATTGAACTCATATTTGATTAACCCCCCCAATGACATTTCAGCACGAAAGCCTTTTCCTTAAAAGACTTTCTCACCTGCCTATGTAGTATGTCTCAGGAGCAAAGATAGAGAAACGCATCGAAGTGTCCTTTTCTTACCTTGTTTCTCCTCCCTACCTCTCCTCCTCTTCCGGGCCTTCCTCCTTCTCTCCCCGCCTCCTCTCATCCTTCTCCTTCCTCTCATTTTTCTTTCCATCACTGGGGCTCTAAATTCATTTCAATTTTAAACTCATCTAAATTTTAGGTTCTTTAATTTATCATAGTGAATAAATCTATTCTAAAATTAGTTGGATCACCTAATAAATCAAGGCATAAAAGATGAACACAAGGAAGTAAAAGTGGTAGCTGAGAAACACATAGGATTTTGAATATTATTCTTTGTTTTCTCTTCTGTTTTCTACATTCAGTTGCCCCTTTCTGCACCTAGACCTTCATGCATGCATAATCTGTCGAGTCATAGTTTAAAAGTCATTTCTTAAGGGACACTGTCCCTTATCTTTTAGACTTGGGCTTTTATATGATCTTATTACACTCCATAGATATAATGTCTCAGATTTAATTAGCGATGTAGATGTAGATAAAGCATAAGGATCAAATGCAATCCATCCAGAAATTTCGTACAATTCTCAGGCGATCAGAAACGTGTGACAAGTTCCTTCAGTACAGGAAGACTGTTGCAGTAGGAAGCCTGAGAGATGGCCCCCTAACTTCCTCTCCTTGTGCAGTTCCTGCCCTGTAGAGTATACCACATTCACCTTGATTGTGACCTGGATATTGTGACTCACCTCGAAAGAGAATATGGCAAAGATGATGAGATATGACATCTGATATTAGCTTACAAAAAGACTGTGACCCCCCTCTCTCTTGCCCAGAGGAAAGCAAACTGCCGAGTTTTGAGTAACCCTACAGATAAAACAACATAGCAAAGAACGCATGTTTCTGGCCATTGGCTGCAGCAGGACCTGAGGCCTACCACCAGCCCTGCCAGCGAGCTTGAAAGGAGATCTCCCCCCAGTCCAGCCTTTGGATGTCATCTCTGCTGACACCTTGATTGTAACATTGTGAGAAACCTTCAGCTACTGGACCCTGCTAAGCCAACTCTGGATTTCTAGCCATAGAATGAGTAAGATAATAAATGGTCATTCTTTTAAGCCACTTATATTGAGTTTTGGGATAAATTGTTACATAGTTATAGATTATCTAATACAGATTTTGGTATCTGGAAGTGGGTGATGTCAGGATCTAGGCCAAAAGGATTTTGAGAAATGTGTTAGAAAAAGCCGAAATTTCCTTGAACATCCAGGCCAATTTCACATGTATCGCCTACAAATTATATCTAACGAGAAAGCAAAAAGCATTAACGATAACAGTAACAAATGTAACAAAATACATTTGATAGTGTTCTCACCAAAAATGCTGAAAATAAAGGGCCTTAAGTGTTGTGTACACCTAGGCTAGCGATCACCTGTGACTTAACATATTGGTAGAGTTTTGTATGCATAATGTTCATTCTCCTCAGACATATATACCACATACAGCGGATGTGTAGGGTGATTTGATGTGGGGCAGGATGCTCTTCTGCCGCTTTTTATGAGGATCTGACTCTTCCCATTAACTTTTTGTAGGTATCTTACTCAAATCTGTGCCTATGAATAAAAGATAGTTTCTCTTTTCTCTAATGGAAGAAATGCATCACCATTCTACTTCAAATCTTGATTCCATTTACTACGTCATTTTTACTACAAATATATTTTTAGTTTATGCATAATTTTCTTGAATATATCTGATCCTGGTACCAAGGTAAAGTCCCTTTTACAAAGTCTTGAACTAAATCCAGTTACTGTTTTTGCTTTACATTAGTGGGGAAAAATTTGTTATTTAACCTAAAGAAACTCTTACTTATGGGTAATGAAGAAAAAGTTATTAATGGTTTTTGTGCCTACAGACATGGAGTTGAGAGAGCTAAGAGTAATGCTGTGTTGTTTTATAGATGATATTTCTTTGGAAGTAAACATAATTAAATTCTTTATGTAATATTAGGTAATGTGTATATATGTATATGTATTTCTCTGTCTATCTGTCTCTCTCTCCATATATATTATATATAATTACACACAATGTCTGTCTGGAGAAAGTGCAGCCATTGTTAATGTAATGACAATGGTTTGCACAATATCAGTACAACCTGGCAGCCAAGGAGAGTGGACTGGAATGCGCATATGTGAACAATGATGACTTCACTGTGCTAGTCAATGGGGGTGGTAGATGATGTTAAGTGAGCATGTGCACTGTGTGGCCCTCACATTCAAACTGACTGAGGGAGTAGAGCAATGGGTTGACATCAAATTTTGCATTAAGCTTGAACATTTCTCCACACAAACTATTCAAATGATTCAGAAGGCTGCAGCTCTGGGCAACTGGTGATTGGCAGCTTCATCATAACAATGTGCCCACTCATGCATCAGGTCTCATTCAGAGTGTTTTGGTGAAACATCAAATCACCTAAGTGACTCAGCCCCACCTATAGCCCAGATTTGGTGCCCTGTGACTTCTGGCTTTTCCCAAAACTAAAATTGCCTTTGAAAGGGGAGAGATTTCAGGCTGTTGATGAGATTCAGAAAAATATGACAGATCTGCTGTGGGCTGTTGGGAGAACTGTGTTCCAAGATGCCTACTTTGAAGGGGGCTGAGGTGTCATTGTCCCATGTATAATGTTTCTTGCATCTTCTTCAGTAAATGTCTCTATTTTTCATGTTACATGGCTAGATACCTTCTAGACAGACCTCAGTATAATCTAATAGTATCTGATTTTCATTTTATTATATTGGGTCAAAAGAAAATATAAGTCTGATCTATCTATATTTTAAAATAATATTTTATCTAAATTTGGATATTTAGATAGGATATATTTATTATGACCACTTCTTTTACATGTCACTTGAGAAATATTATCTTGAAAAATCCTTCAATTAGGTCCCAGTGAGAAAAAGAAGTGAATATAGAAAAATATGATTGTTTACTAGGAGGTAAGTGACTTTATAGTAACATGGTCCATATCCCAGAATCAATCATTTCAGTCTCCATCACCACCAAACACTTAAATATACTTTGAAAATTACCTTTATTAATAAAAATTACATACATAGCCAATCTCATATAAGTAGGGTAAAGTACTGTATATGTGGTATGCTTTGAAGGAAACTTTTTCTTTTTTTTTTTTTTTAATATTTCATTTATTTATTTATTTTTAGAGAGAGGAGAAGGGAAGGAGAAAGAGTGAGAGAGAAACATCAATGTGTGGTTGCTTCTCACATGGCCCCTTAACTGGGGACCTGGCCTGCAACCCAGGCATGTGCCCTGATTGGGAATCGAACCTGCGACCCTTTGCTTCACAGGCCCGTGCTCAATCCACTGAGCCACACCAGCCAGGGCTGAAGGAAACTCTTTCTGATCAGAAGTATCTTCTCTTCTATGGCATGCCACAGAGTTCCAAATTCCATAAATTTGGCTAACCTTAAAGGTGGTCTTTCAGGAAACAATATATTTTAACTAAGTTAACCTATTACTCTAAGAGGAATTAACCAGTAAGTAGCTTGTTGGCAGGGATTAATTAGTCTATATGAATAATTGCTACTCATTGTTATGTAGCAGAAGAAGGGCCTTGGGCACTTTGACACAGATTAAGTCAGGTTTGATGGTAGTGGTTTAATCAACAACCTGTATTTAGGGTTACTGAAAGGAGTGATTCTTCTACTCCTGCTCTCCATACACGAGGGCCATGAGACTCTGGGAATAGGATAATGAAGGAGAGCAAGGTGGTACCAAATAGGCGGTGTGGCAAGGTCTTGAAGACATATTTTAATTTTATCAATTGTTGCCTAAAGTCGGAATTTGTTACCTTTTTCCTTTTTAGTTAAATACAGACAACTCACAGGTAAAGACTGTAATACTGAAGTTCTTTGTAAGGAAAGGTCCTATTTTCTTAATAACCTAATTATAATGAACAACATTATTTTGAAGATTCTGATGATAGTTTTTAAGTGCATGATTTCACCACAACAATCTTTGTAACTTTTTAATGGACACTGGCAACATAAAATTGGATTATCCATAACTTGGTCATCATTAGTCCACTCATGACCATTTCATTGATTCATTGATTCATTGATTCATTGATTCATTCACTCACTCATTCACTCATTTATACAATGAGTTAGACAGTCAATTATAAATTCACTACTTAACACACAAGTTGAAAGCTTGACAATAACTCTGTGGTCCTCCTCATTCCCCTCCCCCTGTCTTCTCCTAAAGTATTTTTACCTAACATAATTCATGTCAAGTCCTGTATCTACTGTTTTCTTGTTATTTATATCATTTTATCCTATTTAATTGTGTTTCTAAAAAGTATATATATCATCTATATTTGATTTATTTTTAACTTTTAAAAAGGATCATGCTTACATATTCATCTGTGACACTTTTCATTTAACATAAAATTAAGATTATATTGTCTCATTGTGAATATTGGAGATGAATTCATTTTGATTGCTGTATATTTTACATTTTTTTAAATATAAAGCTGAATAATCTCTTTTCTTCTTACCTCTTTTCTTATCTCTTCTTTCCTTTTTCTTCTCTTCCTTGTCCTTCAAGTTACTCTTGCTCTCTCTGTCTCGTATTCAGGACTTTTTAATGATAGCCACTCACTGTACATTTTCAACAGCAAATACTGTAGTAGCTTCAAGTAAAAATCTAAAACAGAGTTTTTCCCTCCTATTCCTTCTCTCCTCATAACTCCCCATCAGAGCACATCCTGGGACAGAGGCCTAGCATTCCAAGAAATAGAATTTGAAAATAATTGTATAAAGTAGTAACTAGATATATGTATATATTAGAACTTTCTTTATTAGAGAACTCTCACTTCGTTGGTTCCTAAACTTGAGTGTGCATCAAAATTACCTGGAAGGCTTTTAAAATTACAGTTTGCTAGACGCTATCCCAGGATTTCTGATTCACTAAGTCCAGAGTAGAGCCAGGTAATTTATATTTCTTGCAAGTGCCTACCTGCTACTGATGCTACTGTTCTGGAAACCACACTTTGAGTACTACTTGTATATTTAAAAATATTTTTGAAGTGCTTCACACCCCCAACCTTATTTTAGTCTCACAGAGTCAAGCACTTTTGGAATGGATTTGGAAGCTGATGTTCAGCATGGCCATGAGCAGTAATCTGATCAATAATCCAATATTATTTCAAATATGTAGGGAAAAATATTGGTCCTTCCACTGAATTCTATGTGTAAATTTAAATTAATACTTATCTTTCTTGTACACCAGCCAAAGGTATTTCCTGAGATTAAAAGCTGAACACGTTTTAAGATAGCTTTATTTGTTTTCATACTGTCGTGACACACATCCTGATTATATTCTTTAAATTCTACTTACAGATATACTCCACTGCCTAACTGATGTGGTTTTGATAGATTGCATGAAGCCCATAGTTCTGTGTACCAAATCATATTTTAGATGCACTAAAACTACCTATTAGAACTTTTATGTTAAAAAACCCTCCTGGATTGTGCATAATTACCCTCCAATTTACATCTTCTGTGGATTTAGGGCTCTGTGTAGAGCATCCTGGGTGAGAGTGCAGGTGCACTGGAGACACAGTGCCAGGAAAGCAGGCGGTGAGGGCACTACTGAGCCCCTCAGGTAGCTATGCGCAAGATTAGTGGCAAAAGTTGTACATTTTCATTGTATGTCATGTACAACTTCATGACTATCTTTTTCCAGCTCATAAATGCTACTGATTTGCAACTTCTAGGATGCTACAATATCCCCATAAACATCTCTTAGAAGAAACACAGTTCCATCAAAGCAAGTCTTTGAAAATATTGGCCAAGCAGTAATAAACAACACTCTACAAATGTGCTGTATATATTTTAAAAAAGTAACCTCTTGAGGGGTAATGCCAGTTTTATTTTCACTCATTAGGCTTTGCACTTTTTCCAACACTAGTAAATGATGTGGTCAACCTAGCTCGTAAGAATGAAGCTTTCTTTCTTTTTTTTAAATCTGAGGAAATGATCTATATTCTCTTCCCTGGCTATTCGGATAGATAAAAATATCATCTTTTAAAAAACCGTTCCCAGCAGACAGGAGATATTTATATTTGGCATCGTGCATGTGGATCTATAGTTAAGGAAATGGGAATATACCAGATCAAATTATATTGCCTTTAGCAAGTAATAGCAATGTTAGCCTCTTGGTACCGACCAGGTTGTTCAATACATTTATTAATTTGTGTTAAAGTAAAAATTGAAAGAGCATCATAAACATTTTGGCTGCAGTGGGAAATGGATCACTGCTGCACCAGGACTGAGGACCACTAGGAAGCCTGAGCAATGCAGCTATGAGCTAGAGACAGCCAGGAACCTAAGTGAGTCTCCCAATAGCAAAGGTACATGGCTGACTTTGGAAAATCAGTTTGCCAGCTGATCCATACCATAAAAGCAAAAAAAAAAACAAAAAAACACCACAAACCCTAATACAAGGACAAACAGAAGGAGTCATTTCAATAAAAATTAAGCCAAAAACATAAATAACCATAAATGAACAATGTCTGATGATTTGCTTTATATGAATAGGTACCATGTATTAATTATGAATATCTGAAAAATTCTTTACCTTTTCCCATTACCCATAAAAACATTTCAGTTGTCCTGTGTATTTTTTTCTATCCATTTCTTTCTTGCCCATTTTTTCTTCTTTCATTTTTCTCTCATATCTCTTTGTCTACCAATTTCTTCATTCCTGTCTCCAGCTCATAGCTGCATTGCTCAGGCTTCCCAGTGGTCCTCAGTCCTGGTGCAGCAGCAATCCATTCCCACTGCAGTCAAAATGCTTATGATGCTCTTTGAATTTTTACTTTAGCATAAATTAATAAATGTATGGAACAACCTGATCTGTACCTAGAGGCTAACATTGCTATTACTTGCTAAAGGAAATATAACTTGATCTGGTATATTCCTGCACAGTGTCAAATATAAATATCTCCTTGTCTTTCTCCTTGTCTTTCCCCTTCCCTTCCCTTCCCTTCCCTTCCCTTCCCTTCCCTTCCCTTCCCTTCCCTTTTTTTCCCTTTCCTTTCCTTCTCACTCTTTGGACATCCTTCTTCTCATTCTTCTTCCCTGTGAGCCAAGCAGTACATAAGTATTAAACAAACAAACAAACAAAAAACCCAAATGATGTGCTGGTTTCAGTACTAGAATTCCCCAGTGAAGAAGAGCAAGGTATTATTGTGTCTTGACACAATAATACCAAGGTAGAGGCCCTAGAAAAGAGCTGGGGGTCTGATGTCATAATTTGGCTTCAAGTACATGGCAGATTAGCTGACTTAATTTCCTGGTTGAATTCACCCTTTCTCAAAACAGTATTCACCTTTAATTACCTGTGATATGTGTCCTAATGGTCTCTTCATCTTTTCTTACCGGTCTATACTTCCCACAGCTGTCTGCATTCTCATCATATTTCTCATCAGCTTAAAATCCTTAATTTCAATCAGATCACTTATTTGTTGATTTATTGATTGATTCATTCATTTATACACCCAATGGTGAATATATCATTTCTTTCTGCCTGAACAGGGAATTTAGACCTTTACTGTAGCAAATATTGTCTATCACTGTCTAGTCCATCCTAGCTTTCCTGCCTACTCTTTCCTTGTCATGTGGTGGCCCTCTGCCTTCCATCTCTCCGTTTCTTATTCATTCTTTGAACTACTAGCTCAGATGTACTTTCCTCTATGAAATCTTTTCTGATTCCTCACTCACCTTGGAAGACTTGGGTGTTTTTTGCTCTTGAAACTTTCTTAATGCTTCTTTTAAAGCCCTCCCTTACTCTGAGTGTAATATAGTTATTTCATTTTGATGATTTTTCAAAAATTACTTTTTACCATAAAGTTAGTGTAGGTTTCTTATAGCATTTTTAGGGAATGCAGAAAAGCCAAATAAAGAAAAATATTATTCATAGTTTTAGCACCCAAAGACAACTATTACTAATATTTAGATATGTTTTCATACAGAATTGCTTCTATGCATAAATTTATAATTTACTCTATCATTTTAAGGTTAAAAATAATTTAATAAATTTTACTTTATATTTCCTTTTTAAGCCTTCCTTATCTTTCCCTATTTTTAATTTAATAATTTTGTAATTCATATATTTGTAATGTCTAATTTTCATATAGAGTTGAGATTTATTTTGAATTCCAATTGATAATTACAGGCTATAATCTCCATAGACCTACACAATAACTCTAAAGCATATATTTATTTTTTTATTCTCTGAATTGTACTACATCTTTTGAATGTTGCTTTTACTCCACACATAAAACCCTGTAAGACAGATGCTTTCATGCCTATTTTAGAGACGACAAACCCAAAACTCTGAGAAATTAATCCCTTGTCCAAAGTCAAACAAGTTGTGGTGATAAAATGAGACTTGAATTTTATTCTAAAACCAATAGCTCTGATCTCCAGTTCACTAGGACACCTAAATGGAGGACTAGTCTTCTTTTCTTATTTTTTAAAGCTATATTTTGATTCTTGTCTGATCTTTCTTTCTGATCAACATTAGAGAGATATTGTTAAATTTTCACTAATCTTACTTACCAGAGATTAGCAGATGGCTCCAGAAAAATTCCACTGACATAATAAATATGAAATAAATATTTGTTAAACAAATAAGGCAAAGCAAATCAAAAATGGAGAAAAACTATAATGAAGGGGGTCAAAAATAACCTGCATTTTTTCACTCTGGATGCTGTCATACTTTTGAATTAAGAGGGATTTGTTTGATTAGAATTCTGATTATTGTTTTTATTCATTACATTGAAATTTGGGTTAACATTTTTCTCCTAAACCTGTGCTACAAAAATAAAGATCTAGAGTTTCTCAATCCATAGACAAGGGCTGTAGAGAAATCCTTATGTTCCTGTGAGTCTGTGCTAATCTGTAGAATATCATGAGTCTAAGTAGACTGCTTGGTTATGAAAAGAAACTCAATGCCATGTGTCCTGTTTACTGTGAGTGGTTCTGAGAGAGGCAAGTCAAGACTCAAAAGTGTCACCATTGTTACGGTTAATATTGTTTATTTTAATCACAGTGATAATGGGAATAATTATATCTGCTATAAAAATATTTTTAGCAGATATTTATTTTATTTTTATATTTTAAAAATATTTTTAGCAAATATTTTTTTAAAAGATATTTTTAGCAAATATTTTTTTAAAAGATATTTTTAGCAAATATTTTTTTTATTTTTATATTTTAAAAGATCTTAAGATGTTCCACAATTTCTTCTCACCGGTTTTTCACTTTCTACATGCTGAGAGGCAGCATGGTACATGAGAAAGCTTAAACTTTGAAGTTGGAACCAGGCCGTGCTACTTACTACGTACGAGGCTTTGGGAAAGAAGCCCCACTCCTCTGAGCTTCCCATTCTACCCATTTTGTACCTTCGGTGAGAATTAAAAGCAATGACAACTATGTAAATGCTGGCACATAAGTGGTGTTCAATACATGTCAGTGTCTTACCTTAACTTTTATTCTTTTCTTGGTATAAGTGCTCATTTACTCTGTTAATGGACGACAAGGATATCATCACAGGTGAAGAAAATGACAGCTAAAGAATCCGCCTTTGTCTGGCATAACTTTAAAGGCCCCTAGTTGTCCAGATAGAGACTGTAAGTGATAATGGTTGTCCTGTGGTTTTCAAGTACTTTTTCATTGTAATGCCCTTAAAAAAATGAGACAGTACCTTTAACAATGATTACCCAAGCCAAATTACGTTTGTCTTTTCATATACTCTTCATGATATGCTGTGTTGGAGACACTTTACCAAAAAACCTTAACTTTTAGAGAACAAACAGAAGGAAAATTAAAATGTAGACAAATATAAATTAGACATAGGGATAGGAAAATTGCTTAGCTCCAGTAACATGGATCTTCTTTAATTTGGTTCATTATTGAAAGTGTTTATTTTCTGTTAACCTTATTTTTATCTTCTCTTTTAAGCATCAATGAAAAAACCGCTTAAGATCACTGAATGGTTGTTCTACCGATTCAGCAGCCTGAGCCGTGGGGGTTGCACCCCAGTCTTTGGCGGAAAGTCGGCGCACCAGACTTCAGGAGGAAGCTGCTGAACGGGCGCAGAGGGCACCTGCGCCTTCGGACCAGTCAGCGACCGCAGGCTGAGCAGCAGTGAACTTGGGAGCTGGAGCAGTCTGTTCACCCTGAAATTCCTCCTTGCTCACAGCGGTTTCAGCAGCAGATTGCATTTCCTTTCAGTCTCTTCCGAATCTCTGTAGAAGTACGGAGCAGGCCGGACCTCCCCGTGGGCGCTCACGAGAGATGGTGCAGCGCATGCACAGAACCCCCTGGGTCAGCGCCCACCAGCTCGGAGACCCTTGTTGCAGCCAGGGGTGGCGGTGTCCACATAGCGCAGAGTCGAGTCTGTGCTGCAGGGAGACGTGGTAGGCAGTTTAAACTTAACCGCCTCTATGGGAGGCTGGTGCTCAGCCCTGGGATCAGTAACCACTAGAAGGCCCGACTCTCTGAAGTCGGTCGACCCAGTTAGGGAAGGTCCCAGGAGTGAAGCGGCCAGTTGTAGAAGTGGTTCCAGTGGCAGCGACAGCGGTAGCAGACTGTAGCACACATCTCACAGGCCAGTATTCCTAAAGGATATGACAGTGACATCAACTGAGTTTTCAATGGCAATAATGATTCGAGCTGCCAGCAGAAAGATTCTGCCAGGTGATCTTCAGATTTATGAGGTAATGCCATCACTTTTCCTTTCGTAGGTGTAATGTGTAATTTTTTCTCTCGAGAGCATGGAAAGGCTCTTTTAATTTTGCCAGTCTTATTTTATTCCTCATGAAAAAAGGATGAATAATTCTTTTAAAATTCTTTTTTTGGGGTAGTGCTCTGAAAGGGAATAAACAACATTTTACTGACAAGTAATATCTGAAATCTAATTTCACCTGAAATTATTTTTATTATGTGAAGAATTATATTCGCAGAGAATACAATCTATCCATGGACACATTTAAGTTATTATACCGTGGAATAAAACAATGCTACCATTATTTAGGATTCAGAACTAACAGATGATTGCTGATTCTTTTAGCAAACATGTACTTTGATAAGACTTGCCTGTCAAAGCACAAGTAAAGCTCAAGGAACACAAAACAATATACTATTGACCATAAGAGTTTTAAGATATTGTAAACATTTTTGACATTATATTTCATCCATCCAGCCATCCTTTCATCCACCTGGGTAATAACTCGTGCCTTTACATTTAAAAACAAATTGTCTAATAATAACTTTCTATGTGTTTATTTTTACAACAATAAACCTGATTTCTCGGGCAGTGTTGTTCTTTTTCTAGGGAGAAACATACATGTCACAGAGGGCGAGGCCCCTGACAAACACTCGCTACATATTGTAAGGATAAGGGTCTACGCAGTAAAATGAGACAGACCACTGTTGATTCATAATGCTTACTGATAGCCTCTTTTAAAATGGCTTTCTTCTAAAATGTCCTTATGTAGTTTCGAATTCCACATAATTGTTTGAACCCAAAGCAACCAAAGATACCTCGTTATGGCATGCTTCGGAAGGGATTTTACCATCTTGTTGATGATATGGAGACAGGGACTGATGATAGTATAGTTAGTAAATTCTTAGCTGTTTGAACCATGTTCCTAGAGTTTTGCTTAATAGACCAGTTTCCAGCTTGAGTGTTGTCTCCAGTGACATGTCAAAAGTGTCTGTCTTAGGTACTTGGTCCTCAAAGTTCATAGGTATAGTTGGAACAAAAATCTAGGCAGACACATTAAGTTTGTAAGGTTGTAGAACTATAAAAAATGTGTTGAAACATTGTGCTCATTGACTCAATATAGGACAAAATCAACAAAATAAAGTTTAATAATCACACATACACACATCCATCCTAAGTATAAGATATGCGTGTATGCAATCTTACATTTTGGTTAACAGTATACACTGAAAGTATATATAGGAAGATTATTTCTTTTTTAAAAAATCCGAGACTCTATCCTAGTAAAATGAAAACAAAGCAATATTTAGAAATAAACATATTTGCTATATAGTTGTTATAATAGTGAACTATTTAAAATAATAAACATCCCAATAAGGAAACCTGTTCTGTAATCATGGTACATTCACTTGGTAGAATCTCATATGTTCGTCAAAATGAAACTTAGGAAGAGATAGCGCTCCCAGCAACACAGTAAGATGCCTGTGTATGAATACTGAAAACAAAATACACATTGGATGATTTTTCAGTATAGAAATAATTTAAATGTATGCAAGTAAATATTTAACAGATGTATACACCAAATGCTATCTTTGTCACTCTACTACATGCTCTCTCTTAGTTGTACTTCTTTCTGTTTTGGTTTTAATACTGAATATCTATTACTTTTTATAGGTCTATGAATATTTTTTAATCACTTGCAGAAGTAGTAGATTAGGACACCTGGTCGAAAGCAGTTAGTGCTGATGGCTAATGACAATCAGCTTGTCAAAAATCCTGTCCTTGCCATACTTCACTGCGCATAACCCTGAAACACACTTTAATTCACTTAAGGCTGGCAACAGTTGTATCAGGTGTGTATCATCATCCTCCTTTTAAAATTTAAGCTTACAGGCCACATTGTTAGTGCATGGTAGAGACTGTGCTCTGAAAATGCAAACATGAGCCCATAGTGAAATTAGTAATAACTTCTTAGGTTATAGTAAGGCGACAATATACGTAAATACCTGCCTCCATATTAAAGAGCAGAAAGCTCTTATGATTAAGATGCACACACATGTGCACACACACAGCTGATGGTGATAGTGAGGGCTGCTGTGGGCATCTTACAATATTTTCAAAGTTATGTGGAAAAGAAAGGACAGGGTTTTTTTTAAAAAAAGGATTTTACTTATTTGTTTTTAGAGGCTGGAGAAGGGAGGGAGAAAGAGAGGGAGAGGAACATCAGTGTGTGGTTGCCTCTCATGGGTCCCCTGCTGGGAACTGGCCTGCAACCCAGGCATGTGCCCTGACTGGGAATCGAAGACCCTTTGCTTCACAGGCCCGCGCTCAATCCACTGAGCCACAGCAGCCAGGGCAGAATGGTTTTTTGTTTTTGGTGGTTTCAAAGGATTGAACTCTGATAAACACAGTGAAAATTACTGAATTTAGATTTCCAATTAATACAGAATTGTTGAAATATTGGGTGGAAATACGGTATTAAAGCAGAATCTGAATGATCATGTATCACAATATATATTATAAGTGAGATCTATGTTGAGCAAAGGTTTTTACTTGGTACTCTATTTATTTAAAGCACTGGAGTTCTTTTTATAATTCAGTTATATTTTACCTTCCTTAATTCTTAATCACTTTTCCATATTTACACATTGTAAAAGTACATTCCCCCCCCCTGCTTCTTTCTTTCAGTGTACACACTTATTATTGGAACCAATGATTGTTCTCTTCAACTTCACAGCTAGAAACTTTAACATTATTGCAGTCTGGGTTTCAAGTGCCCATTACAAACAGATCTCAGTTTTGGGAGAACCTGATAAAAATGCATGTTGTCCAAAGAAATCAAGTATGATCTCCTTTCCATGAGATGGGGCAGGTCTAGGCAGTGATTTGGAATTTGGAGCCAAAAGAGGTGGAGACAATTAGCAGAGGCAAATCTTAGGGGTTTCCAAGGTCAGTACACAAGGTAAACAGTCTGGGAGTAGTTGCCAAAGCCAAATGGGATGAAACAAGGAGGGCGAACCAAATTCTCAGAGCCAGGAAGGTAGAAAGCTAGGGCAGATGATTTCTGAAATGGCTTAGAGCAATGCAATAAAGGAAGAATGGAGAAAGTCTCTAATCTGGACTTTAGATTACGCCATATCTACAGCCTCAGTGAGTGTGGTAATAGCCAGGAAAGGTAGACACCAGAGCTCACACTGAACTGATACCCTCTGGTAATATTAATTAATTTATTTAAAAATGTTTAACAGGTGCATCTTATGAACAAATCACTTTGCTAACTACAATGAAAAATATAAAAAAGAATAGGTGTGGATCATCTTCTCAAAGAGCTTACTCATCTTTCATGAGTGGAAAGATGGATAGAAATACCATAAAAGGTACAAAAACATGTGTCATGTATAAATTAAGTGGTATGAGAAAATAGACATATATTGCCTGGTTAGGTAACTATGTGAGTGGCAGATATGAGAATAATTCAGGAAGAAAATATTTCCAAAACTTCAAAAAGACATTTTACCACTTTTAAATTTCTAGTTCAGTGCAATTCTATTCTTAAATTGAATTTCATTGATGGAGGCAAATACACAAAAACACAGTTCATAAAGTTTTAGTGTTAGGACAGCACTGGCAATGAACCAGTAGGATGGCACCTGCCTTCTCCATGGTGTTACTGCAGATCAGAGTGGCCGAGGACCTTGCCCGAAGCACACAGCAGCTCTGTTTATCTGAATTCTGTTGGTCTAATTCATAATCATTCCCAGGAAATGATTAGTCATGTGAGTCTGTATTAACTTTTTGTTAACATTTTTTATCCTCAGTGAATTGCACATGAACGAGTTTGATAAATCTGTGATTGTTCAACAGCTGAAAGCAGTAAGTCTGATAAACTTGCTCAAATTGATGCATGAAATTTATACAACTCCCAAGCCGTGTGATGGTTGACTGATGTACTCACTAACACTGTGTGAAAATGCCTTTTGGATTCCATAGTATTTCTTCTGGCACTTCCTCAGAATGTCGTGTGTGGGCATGCTTTATGACGGATGTGTCTGCCTAATCAAACACTGGTGTGGATCGTGCCGGCCACCTCTTTATATTGTCTTTAGACTTAGACATTACAGGTATTCTACTACAACTTAATACCAGCTCTGCAAAATGATCCTGAAGTCTGTATTCGCCCATGATGCTCTCTGCATTTTTGTAAAGAATCACCGAGGAAATCAAATATGTAAAATATGATCTATCTCTGGGTGTGTGTTGGCTTTTATTTTATGTCTAATCCTACTTATAACTTTTAAAATAATGGACTTTAAGAACAAGTAGCATGATTTTGCTTGAGTTTATGTGAGAAATCTTAGACACAAAAAGGTTAGAGTATGTTAAAGACAGAAATACTGAAAAAATACAACTGTGGGTTACATACAAGAGTTTTTTCCTAGAAGTTCCTTCTTTTCCAGTAGGTGTGGAATTTATGAAGTTCAGTGAAAATGTAATTCTTTGTGGGCTTTGTTTTAGTTAGTATAAATAACTACTTACAAAACCAGCAAGGTTTTAAAGGAAAAGGCTTATTAATATTAAGGCTACAACTGCTAATTCAAAATAATTTGGGGATTAAAGTGTTTTTTTTTAATTTCCAGTAATTTTGTTAGATAACACTTTAATATTCAAAAACATATGGTGTTTACAATTTTACCCACAGGTTCTTTTTCCAAAATGACTTTATTGATGGACAATCACAGAATTTTCAGAATAGATTTTAATTCTTAATTTTATTTTCTCCATTCCTTTTCTGACTTTTAACTTTTTGCTATTATCACATCATCCATTCACCAAGATGAGTTAGTAGAAATTGCATTTTCTTAAAAAATTTCTACAAAGCAGAATTGAGCTGATTATTTTATTTATACACATAAGTATATAAACATATGTATACATATTACAAGGTCTGTCCAGAAGGTATCCAGCCATATAATATGAAAAATAGAGACTTTTTTTGAAGAATATACAAGATACAAGAAACATTGTACACGGGACAATGATGCTTCATTTCCCTTCAAAGTAGACACTTCGGTACCTCACGAATTACTCCCAATCACCATCGGCTGCCCCATCATAATTTCCTGACTCTAAAAGACATTCTGACAACTCTTCCCTCTCAAAGGTGATTTTAATTTGGGGATGTAGGTTCATTGCTCTACTTGCTCAGTTATTTTGAATGTGACGGCCACACAGTACACGTGCTCACTCACTGGCATCCGCCACCTCCAGTGACTAGTACAGTGAAGTCATCATTGTTCATGCATGCATATTCCAGTCCATTCTCCTTGAGTGCCAGGTTACATTGATGTTGTGCAAACCATTCTCATTATATTAACAATTGCTGGACTGTTCCCAGACAGACCTCATGTGTGTGTGTACAATTATTTTTCCCTATTTATAAATCTATAAATTGATACTTATTCAAGGATAGAGGAACAATTTTACTTAGTATGAAAAGTCTAGCACAGAGGCTTAATTATGACAACTACCTACAATAATAGCAAAGTTTAATTAATATAGTAGTTCCATTTCATATACTCTGAGCAATAGGACCTCTACAATACCAGTCTAAAGTCCAAAGCATTCTAATTGGTTAATGAATATAGAGTGATTGCTTTGCTGACAGTTGGGAAACATTAATTTCTAGCTATGCTTTTCTAAGCATAACTATGTTAGACACTTGAAATACATCTTTATTAATTTTTATATGTGGCTGTCTGCAATTTGGGAATTGTTGGGAACTAAGTCATGTGGAAGTAAAGCCACTTGCCCAACATGACACTTTTATGAGGTACTGGACTAGAATTTGAACCCATAGCTACCTGATTCCAAAGATACAATAAAGGAGACTGGGAATGGTGTATAGTGGTAATTTGTTGAGAATGAATGTTGGTCATTTCTACTAGGCCACTATTGATTGTTAGAGTGCTGCCCTAGCCTATCAGTGATTAAAGGGTTGGTAGATCATGTTCTCTTGCATAAATGCCATCCATCCAATTCCCAGTAAATTCAAATGGAATAGAGTGTGGTTGTTAAGAACACTAGTTCTGGAGCCATTCAACTCTAGGTTGGGGCTCAGGTTACGTTGCATTTTATTTACACAGTCATGAGAAAGTTACTTCTCTTCTCTAATTTCTAATTTTTCTCATCAGTAAAATAGGCTTAAGTTACAGAACTTAAGTATGACTACTGAACTTTATTGAGTTAATGCATGTGAAGTCCTCTGTAGAGACTGCTTAGCATATATTTAGTACTCAATAGTGTGGTGTTAGTTATTGTTATAAAATTTAAAATATTTATTTATTACATTATTATAACATGTAATTAATTATCTAAAATATTCCTGAATGGCATGGGATCCTACCGAATTATTGTAAAGAATAATTATTATCCTAAGTGATAAACGAGTGTTCAGGGTGAGAATACCATAAATGGAAATGATAGAATATAGCTTAAGAGTCATGTTTTGAGGTTTAGTCCAACGGTAGACAGCTATACCACTGCTGTTAGCAGCCCTTCCTGGTAACTTGGCACAGTGGAAAATTGCTTGATATTCTAAGGTGGTTGTAAGGGAATTAATATTTAACAAAATATCCGTGTGAAAGATTTACAGTATTGTGCCTTTTTATTTCAATGAAAATCATGAGTGTAAGAAAATCATGGAGTGTAAGAACACTCCATGTTCTCTCCATGACTTCATGACTTGAAGTGAATTCTTGTAAGCTTGTTGAAGCCCACCTGTATATCTCTCAACCCAGGAGAGTTTCCAGAAGAGTGCTTAGTCTGGCTAGACAGCAAAGTCCAAAGAGTTAACCTTCCAAGATGAACCCTTAATCTGTGTGGGACATGACATGGTGGGTGAATAATCCAGCTGTCTTGCGTGCTGTGAAATGATTTTAAGGCACGATCTACTACTGTTTAGAGGGTCCTCAGCCAAATGGATCCCCTTTGTCCATTGTGACAAACCCCACAGTAACACACCTTTATTACTTTTCCTTTTCTTCCTCATTTTTAATGTCCATTTCCCTCATAGTACTTCTTGGGTTCATCTCCCAAATAAAATACTTGCACCCAAAGCCTGCTTTTTTTTTTTTAGGAATCTAACCTAAGACCCATGACATAAAACAAATAAAAATGGCATTGCTTAACAGAAACAGCTGTGCAGGCTCAGTGTTCTTGTTCCCCTGAGGAGGCTTCCCTGAGCCACCGCTGAGCTGGTCATTCCATTGAACAGGCTGTGCCAGTCTCCAGAATGAATAATCCCCAGGGCCCACCTGATTCTAATGCTATAATTTTGTGGGTTTTTATTATTTATCTCAATTCTTTGAAATTGTCCTTGGTGTGACCAGAAGAAACCAACAAGCTGATGGTCAGTGAATTTGGGCCTTTGAAGTAGCACTTTCAGGCTTTCTTATAAGTAAATTTAATTTTTTAAATTAAAAATAGGTGGAATCTTTAAACTATTACCTTAGATAAATCAATTAAGATCTTTGGGCTTTATCTGCAATACATTAAATTTTTAATAAGAAAACTAGGCCAGATGGATTTATTTTAGTTTCAAGATGTATGATTTTAACATTCTTCAGAATACCCAATTTTGAAATGTCTAATATATCTTTTCAATTTTTTTTCTAATTTTAACATCAGGCTGTGTTTATTGTACTAAAAATTTGCAAATAAGGAGCAATGTTGAAGAAGAAAAAAATAATATATATTTTTCCATTGTTAGATTCTTTTTGTATATAGAGATATAAATCACATGTACATATTTACACATATATAAATATATACTTAAAATATTAGGATGACATGTATAAATAGTTTTTATCATTCAAAAGTCTTAGCATTGTCTCATAGTACTTTTCAATATTAATGAATATTCTTCAAAGAAACCTATCCTATAATTGGTTTGATCCTTTTTCTACTTTTGGACACTGACCCAGTTTCTTATGTGTCATCATTATATTAAAAAAATGCAGAAATCTTTTCTCGAATCTCTGATTTAGAATAAATTCTTAGACTAGAATTACTGGTTCCAGCGATAGGAGGGACTTTGTCTCTCAGGAAAATCAGCATATTCCAACCAGAAACCTATGACAGTGAATTTTCAAAATCATTTCAATATCACTGAAAAGATCAAAACCTGAACTCCATAATTAACTGAGTTTTAGAGGCCATACCTGGTATTTCCAAGAACTGTATATTCTAAACAGTCACTCTGAAAGAAGGCAATACTCCCTTTCCTGCGCCTTTGCTATGGATATAGGCCACTATTTAAATTTAATGTTCTTTCCTGGGGAGGACCCGGCTGGATTACACAATATAAAAGCTTCGTGGATTGGTAGAATTGTGGTGAAGAATTTCTTATTCACATGATTTTGTTCATTCTAGGAGGCTTAGTTGTCCTGCATTCTCTGTGACATGGAGGAAAGTGAAAGGGGAATGGAGATGTGACCCTTTGCTTTTGGCAAAAGACAAGAAAATAAAACTCTCTTGTGTTTCAGTAGCAGGTGGCTGAACACAAACCACAACTATGGAATTAAAAAGATTTCCTTCACTCTGTAGAAAAAATACTGATACCTCATTTGGATGTTTTCTTTTTTTATTGCAGTATTATGCGAGGAAAGTGGTACTTAAAAAGCCATAATCCATTGCTAAAGGCATTTGTTTCCTCTTACATTTCAGGTGCAAATGCAGTCTGCTGTGAAAGATGTGTTACATCCTTTAATGTATCTTCTAATAAACAGGGTAGAATTGTAGTCCTTGTGAATTTTGAATCCTAGAAATTTCAACCGGGCAATGCCGTGAAGAGATTTAAAACCACAGCAGGAACTCAAAATCCAGCTAACATAGTCCATTGTTAAAGGACTTTCCTACATGAGAAGAAACTTACTAAATGGTTCCCTCCTTTCAGTTAGGTATTAAGGAACAGTTTAAGTACGTGAAAAAAATATTCTGTGGTATCAGAAAGCGTATGAATATTTTGGCTGAGAAATTTAATAGTCACCTTTTCAGAGACACTCGGGGATTTCAGCTATTGGGTTAGAACCTGTAGGCACACGTCGTGTGGTTAAGCATACTTTGCAGGCCTCAAGGACTACCCTCTAAACCTCGGTATTTGGTTTCCTCAACCTCCTTCCCTCCGTCTGCTCTGCTTATGTGTGTGGGAGAGGCCTGTTGAGTGTGGCTGATCTCTCCCAGCTGTGGCCTCTTCACTCACCCTAATTTCTTTCTCCATAGCTCATTTGGACCCAAGCAGTGGTGAAATTGCTGACTGGCAAGCATGCCCCGCCACAAAAGCCATAGGCAAGAAGACATGGCCACAACCGAAAGAGCATGAAGGATGGAAAACACCATCTGGACTGTGCAATTGACATAGCGTAAACCCCTCTTTTTTCAGTTAAGAAAAATCAGCCATGCAAGCTTTTGTTGCTTTCTGCCGTGGCCAGAAACCACTTAGGTTGCAATCCTCTGTGAGTGA
This sequence comes from Carollia perspicillata, assembly GCA_004027735.1. Taxonomy (NCBI): domain Eukaryota; kingdom Metazoa; phylum Chordata; class Mammalia; order Chiroptera; family Phyllostomidae; genus Carollia; species Carollia perspicillata. The sequence goes on along the minus strand of PVKM010001325.1, from coordinate 59,498 downwards.
AAGCAAAAGTCCAAAGGGACTCTAGATTATCCATTGCCCTCTTTTCAAGTTTTTTTGTACAAGCTTTTAATTAATTAATTTATTTTTTGGCCCACATCTCTGTAGACTTACCCTGCTCAGAGCCCAGAGAATGGCTCCCAACTGTGCGTCTGTCATCCATCTCCCTGCGGGTACTCACGAGGCCCTTGGGGATTTGTTTTCCAGTTGTAGGTAGGAAAGGAGAGTTCATTTTCTGTTTAGATACAGCCAATACTCCAAGACTGAGTAGCACATTCCAGAGAGTGCATGTTCATATTCATTTAGGAAAAAATACCTCTGTCTGATTCCTAACCTGGCTTAATCATTCTTTGGTTTTTACTTAGCAATAAAAATTTATAGTGCTAGATTGTTATATTTTGATCGTATTTTATAACAAACAGTGATGAAATGGTTGCTTTTATTTGAATCGACAATCAAGACTTACTCTCTAGCCATGAGGGTACTTGAATAATGATTTTCTCAGTGATTTGGACTCATCACAAGTAGCATTCATCTCTTGAGGGAACTCAAAGAAGTATTGAGATTATAGTAAGGACAGTAGTAGACTAAGGAATGAAGACTCAGCTTTGTCACTAACTGCATGTGTGACCTTAAGGCACCCAGGCTCTTTGACCTCGGTGTCCTCATCTGTGAAAGGAAAAATGAGATCCTCTCTGTTTCTGCACACCCACACCTCTTCCTGAATCTTCAGAGTACCACTTGAGAAGGAGAGTAAAAATAAAGAGCCTACACTGAATGATCCCTACTAAGTGCCAGCAACATGGAAGACTTCATGAAACGTTCTACGTGTATTGTTCAGTGCGATCATTAAAGAGAGTAGGTATCATTGTTATGTCCATCCTATAAATGATGCATTGAGACAAAACATTTGAGAAATTTTCCAGTGCCACAGAGGAAGAGCTGGAATTATTCATAATTGTGAGCATTTATTATGATCGCAGCAATTTCCATACATTGTCCCATTTAATCTCCAAAATAACACTCTGAGGCTGGTATTATTATTTTCATTACGAAGACAAAGGAATTGAAGCTTAAAAATTTGGAAGTCTACCAAGAGTGACATAATTAATGTAGAACAGGAGAGCCAGGATTCATTCTTTAGTCAGCCTAATTCCAGCAATCAAGCTCTTTCTATTACGCCAGTTGAATGTCTGGAGAAACCTCTCTTTGTCGGATAATTAGATAGCTTTTGTTTACTTTTAAATTTTGGATTTGACTTTAGGTTGGCACATTCAAACTCAGGCCAAATGTTAGGTAATGTCATGAAAAGTGTTATTTATATCATGATTTTTGGACAAGGCAGTAAGACCAGCTTAGGTTAAGTTTCAGATCCCAAACAAAACCTGGAGGACCTGAAGAATAGAGGGTGGCTGGTGGGGGACAGTGATGTCACTAAGATCAGATCCATGCTATTCATTTTACAAAGTAGATTTTTCAAAGTCAGAGAATCTAAGAATACAGAAGTTCTCTTTGGAAAAGATAAGTAGACATTATCTTGAAATCTGGAAAATATCATGAAACCTCAAATGTCTCCCATCCTTTCTTTCACTGACCATTACAACATTTTTTTATGAAGGCATGAATATAATTGATTAGTACATACTGTAACCTTATCAACGGATAGTTATCAAAGAGAGAGCTTGCAGGAGGGGATATAAACCCAAACGTGGCTACTTTGTTGGTAAGTGGAGTAGCACTTACCTAGGATTGTTGAAAACCTGGTGCTTATTTAGGAAGCATTAAAAATTCAAATTCTTGGATCTCTATCCTGTTACATTGAATAAGAATCACTAGGGGGTGTGCCCAGGGCGTTTGCATTTTTTAAAAGCTCCAGGGCGTTTGGGGAACCACTGAGCTAGGCTACAATCTGGCCTCGAAGTCTCTTGAAAGGAGCCTGCGAAGAGTTGTGATGCCCTTTTGGGCTGTTTCTACAGACTTGGGTGTGTTATAAAGGCATGAAAAGAAATGTCACCAGGCAGCTCAGATGCCACTGTGTAAGACTTAGGTTGAAATCACAGAAAACCTCTAAAATTTACTTGTAATTTTATTTTTGCCTTGCTCAAAAAGTGTAATTCTGCTCCTCGTTTTTTTTTTTTTGTTTGATTGAATAGATATTATAACAATTCAGTCAATGCTTTACATTTTCTGTGGTTAGAGAGTTGAAACAAAGAATGCTTTTCATTTTGAAGGTATGGTGGATTCCTTTTAAGAAGAAACTTGGGTCAGAAGGCACTATAAGGAAAATTAAACATTAGTTTTCATGAATTCCCTTGAGAAATATGTTTTAGAAATGTGCACACCATATATCAGGATATTTTCCTTCCTTTAAAGTCATACCATGTATTTTGACATGCTCTCAATTTAACAAAATGCATTAGCTCTAAAGAACAAACATTTTGGTATTATTAATTTGCTTTAGATTTGTAATGTCTTTTTTCATTATGCATATGATTTAGGTCTCTTTGCCATATTCTTCTCTTGCTGCTATTAATGGTTTGCATTTATGGTTTTGTATTTTTTTTTCACTTGAGATGATAGAAAGGGCAAATGTTATATTTGGGTCAGTGTGTACAAAGAAGAACTAGAAATTTCCTATGGATTACAAAAGAATAAGTAGATTTTAACAAAATGAAAGGAGAGACTAATATTGCAGATGTTCAGTTTCTGGGAAAAACCTTAAAAAAAGATTTTAAGTTCTACAAAATGTTTTAAAAAATAGTACAGTTTAGTACACTTCATTTATAATAAACCCTTCTCCCCCACCGTCCCGCTAACTAGTTATGGTCAAGGTTATTTCTTATCAGTCAGTCAAGGAAATACAAAAGGCAGATTTAAGAAAAAAATTTTCTACCCCCTCTTTTCTTGTGAACAATTTGGTTTAGGTGATGTGTATGTAGTTTTCTAATAGCTGCATATAACAAGATCAGTATCTAATTTATGTGTAAGAAACATACATTAGTGGAGTTTTTTTAGGGCAAGGAGAAAATCAGGATGTGATAAGTCTATCCCATTGATTTTAGAAAAATAAACACACCGGCAGCACAAAATGCCGCCAGAAGGATGAGGGCTAATGACTGTGGGCCTGTTTGCTTTTCATCTTTTAAATTCCATCAGGGGAAAGTCCATGGGGAGGAATAGTAACATCCAAACTGAAATTGTCATTTAAAATCAAGTTCTTAGGGAAGGGGGTAGGATAGAGATTGAGTTGTGAATAATGTAAAATTGATTTAAGATTCAACTATTTTATACTTTCCAGGATGCCATTTGAATCACAGCATTGTTTTGGATGGGCTGTGCTGTTTCCAAGGCCTATTTCTGCTCGGCCTTGGTTTGTGTGGCGATCACGTGCCTCTGTGTGTGTGTGTGTGTGTGTGTGTGTGTGTGTGTGAGAGAGAGAGAGAGAGAGAAAGAGAGAGAGAGAGAAAGGTCATTTCCCTCATCTGCTCCTGGCTGTCCAGCCACTCACAAGTGGTGTCACTGCAGGACTCCACGTCAGGAAAGGAGATTTTTCTGGACTTAGAGTGATTCTCTCCTTTCTATTCTTGAGCAAAGTGACCCAAAGATAATGTTCACCTTTAGTTTGTCTGAATTGTGTAACTTTACATTAAAGAGTTTCTTCTTCCTGAGGTTAATTAAAGTACTTTTAACAAATATTTTCTTTCTTTTAAAAAATATTTTATATATTTATTTTTAGAGAGAGGGGAAGGAAGGGAGAAAGAGAGGGAGAGAAACATCAGTGTGTGGTTGCCTCTCATGCACCCCCTACTGGGGACCTGGTCCACAACTCAGGCATGTGCCCTGACTGGAAACAGAACTGGCAACCCGTTGGTTCACAGGCTGGTGCTCAATCCACTGAGCCACACCAGTCAGGGCTGGTATAGGAGTTTTTTGATAGGAGTTCCTATATAAGCCAGCTGGCCTCACTTTATTGTATAGTCGCATGTGCTGAATACATATAACCATGGCTAACGTTTTGGCAAATTCTCTTTAAATATAATTGATCTTTAAAGATAATTTTTCTAGAGAGTATATTAATCTAAGAAAAAAAGCATCCTAGCTACCAGAAAAATAATGTGTTAATTTATGCTGTATAACTGCAAATAACATTTTCACATTGGGAGGACAACATGGAAAAACAAATGTTACTATCCAGTGAATTCTGATCAATCTTATAATGCATTACTTATCACAAACAAACAAACTGAATAGAATTTGGGGTTACTTGAACTATTTGCGGAGTACCTTTTCTTTCTGTTGTGGTCTGGGCGACAAGGCACCAATAATCTGTGCACACATTTCAGCCACAAGTGAGCTAAACTTAGCACTTCCCTACCTCAACTCACACCTTTTAGATCTGTTTATAGTCCCTAATGACAACACGCTTTTTGACCTAGTATTTCTGTGACCTAAGCCGATAGGTTTGTGAGAATGGCAAAATCAACTAGGGCACAGTTCATCAGACTTTGGGATGAATGTCTGTTATTGATCATCATCCACATTAAGAATCTTCTGGACATCAGTATAGTCGTGGTTCCTTATGTTTTCTGGGAATCCATAGTCCCAGCAAAATAAAAATTCACTTCTGCTAAAAATAGTGCTCACGTACAAGTTCAAACCATTGTATTACTGGGGTTATACAGATAGTGTTTATATGACTCTGTAGAGAGGGAAGTACTTGTTGGAAATAAGAAGAAAAAAGAACCTCAATGTCATCCCTCGTAACCCCCCTAGGAAGGAGTTCAGGCAGTAACTGAGACAGTAGAGCATTTTGCATGTCAAGGTTTCTCTTGTCATTCCAGTCTTGGTTTTACCAAGCCATGTTTTCTCCTCTTTCTCTCTCTCCCTAGCCCCTCCCTCCCTTCCTTTCTATCCTTCTGCAAGGCAAGAGCTGAAGGGAGTTACCGTGTAAGTACATGCATATCTGCAGGTGTTTATGAATCCCTGTACACGTGTTTTTTAATTAAGCAGATTAAGGAAGGAGTCACCCTACACTAACTGTACAGGTAATACGAGATGAATGAATGTGGAAAGAGGCTCTTAGGCTTAGTGATTAGAAAACGTTTTTAAAACTGTAAAGAATCACCACAGAAATACAGATAGAACATTGAGATGGCGCGAGGTTTGTAAAAAAAATTAGAAATGGATTAAGTGTTAGGGAATCCTATTTTTTTTATGAAAACAAAAATGAAACAGGTGGATATTGTAGCCCAAGATTCAGGACCATAGTTCCACTTTCATGATTTTGATCTTCTTATTTTTAGTGTAGAACATGATTGTGGTTAATGCTTCAGCATTGGTATCACTATTTAATGAAAGTTATATAAACATTTTTTTAAAATATGTGATTTTAAAAGACTTGCTACATGCTTAGGTACAATCTTATTACACTGAAGATCCGAACATTTTTTTCCACAGAATGCATCTATGATTTCACGTGATGGGGAAATAGTTCACAGGAAGATTGGATTCCTTCAATACGCCTTTCCTGGACAGACCTCCTGCTCATATATCCTCACATGTAGCAGGCGTTTTTGTAGGACCTCAACTGCATTTTACTTGGCCGGATTATTTGAGCAAAGGCATATTTCTTGAGGAAATACCTCTAATTGGCAAGAGGAAAACTTCTATAAATAGTGACCTCGCTTAAAATGATATTTATAAGGATTGCCTATGTCCTTAAAGGGCAGGAGACTCTGTGAGTGCTTGTCGTGCACACACATCGTAACCCTATGATACAACCCACAACAATCACAACTTCCCTTGCATTCACACCACCAGTGGGTTTGTGAGGGAGCAAAGGAAGGTCACAAACAAGTAATGTGCTCTTTTGGGCCCTGTGCATTTGGAAATGTTCTTTAAGTCTGCTTAACGTTTTATAAAAATATACCTTAGTCTGCAGACTTCTGGCCAAGATGGAGGTGTAGGTAGACACACTGTGCCTCCTCCCGCAACCAAAAGAAGGACCGCAACAATTTAAAAACAAAAAACAACCAGAACTGACAGAAAATTGAGCTGTATGAAAGTCCGACAACCAAGGAGTTAAAGAAGAAACATTCATCCAGACTGGTAGGAGGGGCTGAGATGCACCAGTGGGCAGAGAGGACTTTCGGCTGGTGGACAGGCAGGCAAGGCAGCAGCTAGTGGAGTTGGTGGTCCCACAATTGCTCACAGATACACCAGGAGAAACTACTGGGGAGGGAGACAGACTGTGCAGCCTAGAGCTTCAGCGCGGGGAAATAAAGCCTCAAACCTCTCATTGAAAAAACCTGTGGGGGTCCAGGCGGCAGTGGGAAAAAATCCCAGCCTCACAGGAGAGTCTGTTGGAGAGATCCATAGATTCCTAGAGTGTACACAAACCCGCCCAAGTGGGAATCAGCACCAGAAGGGCCCAATTTGCTTGTGGGAAGCAGGGGAAGTGACTGAAAACTGGCAGAGTGGGGCAAGTGCCACTGTTCCCTCTTGGACCCCTCCCCCACATGCAACATAACAAGGCAGCAAAGAGGGTTACGCTGCCCTGGAGAACACCTAAGGCTCTGCTCCTCACTACGTAGCAGGTGCGCCAAAGGGGGAAAAATGCCCCAAATGAAAGAACAGATCAAAGCCCCAGAAAAAATACAACTAAGTGACAAAGAGATAGCCAACCTATCAGATGCATAGTTCAAAACACTGGTAATCAGGATGCTCACAGAATTGGTTGAATTTGGTCACAAATTAGATGAAAAAATGAAGGATATGCTAGGTGAAATAAAGGAAAATGTACAGGGAACCAATAGTGATGGGAAGGAAACTGGGACTCAAATCAATGGAGTGGGCCAGAAGGAGGAAAGAAACAACCAAACAGAAAAGAATGAAGGAACAAGAATTCAAAAAAATGAGGAGAGGCTTAGGAACCTCCAGGACATCTTTAAATGTTCCAACATCTGAATTATAGGGGTACCAGAAGGAGAAGAGGAAGAGCAACAAGTGGAAAAGTTATTTGAACAAATAATAAAGGAGAACTTCCCCAATCTGACAAAGGAAATAGACTTCCAGGAAGTCCAGAAAGCTCAGAGAGTCCCAAAGAAGGTGGACCGAAGGAGGAACACACCAAGGCACATCATAATTACACTACCCAAGATTACAAATAAGGAGAGAATCTTAGAAGCAGCAAGAGAAAAGGAGACAATTACCTATGAAGGAGTGCCCATAAGACTGTCAGCTGATTTCTCAAGAGACCTTACAGGCAAGAAGGGGCTGGAAAGAAGTATTTCAAGTCATGAAAGGCAAGGACCTACATCCAAGATTACTCTATCTAGCAAAGTTATCATTTAGAATGGAAGGCCAGATAAAGTGCTTCTCAGATAAGATCAAGTTAAAGGGGTTCATCATCATCACCAAGCCCTTATTATATGAAATGTTAAAGGGATTTATCTTAGAAAAAAAAGATAAAAATATGAACAGTAAAATAACAGCAAGCTCACAGTTATTAACAAACACACCTAAACCCAAAACAAAAGCAAACTAAGCAAACAACTAGAACAGGAAGAGAACCACAGAAATGGAGATCACATGGAGGGTTATCAACAGGGGAGTGGGAGGGAGAAAGAAGGGGAAAAGGTACAGGGAATAAGTAGCATAAATGGTAGGTGGAAAATAGACAGTGGGAGGTTAAGAATAGTATAGGACAAGTAGGAGCCAAAGAACTTATATATATGACCCATGCACATGAACTAAAGCGGGGGTGGGGGAATGTGGATGGGACGGGGTATGCAGGACAGAGGGGAATAAAGTGGGGAAAATGGGACAACTGTAATAACATAATCAATAAAATATATTTTTAAAATATACCTTAGTCTACTTCTAAATGGTCGTTTTCTCTTCTTCCTCCAAAGTTACTTTTGATGCCAAAATCTAAAAAAAAGATCAGGTTGAAAATGAAATAGCTGTGGTCCTCTTATACAGGGCATCAGTTCTGAGGTAAAGTAGCATATAGTTCTTTTAGAAGGTGTAATTTAAGCCAAAAATTTATATCTCCTCTTGAAGAACAAACAGAAATACTAGAATACATGCATGACTAGGCCTCAGGAGGTAGAGTGGAGAGAATAATGGTTGGCAGAGATGCCCATGCCCTAATCTCTACAACCTGTGATATATTACCTTGCATTGTAAGGGAAAATAAAAAAAGAGAGATTATCCTAGATTTCCAAGGTAGGTTCATTGTAATCAAAAGGGTTTTTCAACTCAAAGCAGGAAGCATAGAGGTCAGAGTGATGTGATATGAGAGACACACAATTACTGGCTATGAAGACGGAGGAAGGGGCCATAAGCCAAGGAATGTGAGCCTCCTCTACAAGCTGAAGGAGGCAAAGAAACAGATTCTTCCCTAAGGAGAGTGCATCCTCCCCTAGTGCCTCTGGAATGGAACAATGTCCTTAGCAGGACACAGATTTTAGCTCAGTGGGAGCTATAGGATAACACATTTTTATTGCTTTATATCTCATTTGTGGTGATTTGTCACAGCAACAATAGAAAATCAGTGCAGGAAGTATTAGACTCATATCCAGATCTAACTTTACTAATTCATTTCTCTTAGGTGTGATATGAGTGGACTGGGATTTAGCTGAAGGCAAGGGTACAATCAGTCCTCCAATAGCCAGCACATTCTTAGTGCAAACGCATTCAGAGTTGGTGTGTGAGATTTACAGGGTGGGGCTAAAGTAGGTTTACAGCGGTTTGTATGGAAAAATATAGTAATAAATAACAATACAAGAACAAATTCTGTGTTTCATGCATTCACATCTGTAAACCTACTTTTGCCCCACCCTGTATATAACTCGTTCCTTGGCTACATGTTTATAAGATTGAGTTGCATGTTCAGTTCCTTAATAGTTTCTGGAAATATGTTTGATAGTTTTATTTGCACCAAATGGTAGAGACTAAATGAATTATCAAAATTCATTATTCTAATTTTAAACAATTTTGTTCTACTTTATTAACTTATGTCTGGCTAATTGGCAAGTAAAAACAATCCATTTGCAAGACTAATTTTTTAAACTATAATGAAGAAGAGAAGGAGGAAAATAGAAGATGAGAGAGAGAGAGAGAGAGACTTCTCAGAAGGCTTGTCCCAGTCAATCTTAGTGGAAAATGACTTAATTATGCAGTATTGGTTGAGGAATAATTTTGCTGCCAAAAACCTTGTATTTGTTCTGATTCAATGTGATTTAGGTAACCCCAGTGGGATAGTAAAGTCAGATAAATTTGGGATTAGACAGGGTTTGCATTGCCTATAACCTTTCCAATTTATCAGAATAAATAGTGCCTCTATGTGCGCCTAAAATATTGACATTATCTATATCAGAATAAATTATTTTTGAAAAAAAATGACAGGATTTTCTGACATCATGGTAAGGAAGACCTGGAACATAATAGCATTTTATCATGTAGATGTAAACATGCCAAAGGCATAGTGTAAAGACCTGCTGGGATTAGCCCATGGAGCAGGTGATGGTCCTGAAGCGTGGTCACTTAATTTTCTTCTCATTTCTTAAGTCATTAGTTCATTATGTGTGTGTGCATATATCTAAACCTTTTTTTATTGTACTTTTACTAATAGATTAATAAAATCAGACTTTTAAAGGTACATTAACAAAAAATAAAATAGTTTTCGAGTGCTTCAAAGTCATAGTTAAGAAAATGTGTGAAGACCATCAACAATGATGATTTGAGATGTGTTAATATTTAAAAATTTTTTTAGCATTACAAACTACAAATTAAAAGGAAGAAAATAAACTTGTGTTGTTGCCAAGTATTTTAGCTATTCTATATAGGCACAGCTATATAGTCAAGGGCATGACTATCTGGAGGAAATGTGGACCAGACAATGGACCTTATGTTCTGCAGCTCACAGACTCCTGTGGTATTTTTTGAAATGTATGATCCTTTCTCTCAGAAATGCGCACACACACACACATTTTTATATTACGTTCTATCTCGGGGAGTTTACAGAGCCCCTCAAGTCCATTCATGAGCTTCCCCAGGTTAAGAGCCAGTTGTTCTTCAAAACGTTGTGGCTTTCTGGTCTGGACTACACGAATACAATCCACCTGAACTTCAGTTTCTCAGGAGACTTCAGGAAGCTGACACTTTCATATCATAAGGAACAAATTATTTGGGGAGCACTATACTTTGGTATTTTAGTTTATGACCTAACCTCAGCTGTGGTCCCAGTATTTGCTTCTGCTTCAAGTCCAGTGTTTTAAAGATAGCAGGGAGTTTTCGACGGGAAGTAAACTCCAGGATTAGAGTAAAGAACTCAGGCAAAACCAAAGATTATGAACTGAAAACAAATCTGATGTCCCCATTTCTAACCTGATTTATAAGTGAAATCTGAATTAGATAGGAAAGAACAGGAGCAGTACCCAGTGGTGTTTACTGTTGTACCATCAAGGCTGGGGGCTTCCATGTACGGGGGACCTGGCTTGGGGGGCCATGGTTCCCCGGCACAGGAGAAAACCCTGGAAGGGTCACCTGTTGAAACTCATGCAAAGACACCATGACACCCACAGCTCTGCTGAGCTTAATAGAGGTAGCGTCTCTTCTGACTTTGTACAAACACCCCATACAGACCAGCAGCAGCTCTGTCCATGTTCAAAAGTCTTTTGTCTACTCCGTCGCAGGGCTCAACCATTAGAAGAGTGCTGGAGGTGGATGGCCTGGGTTTAAACCCTAGATCTGCCCCACACTCACTGTGTAATGTTGGGCAGGCTATTTAATCTCTCTGCATCTCATTTTCCTCATCTGTATAATAGGAATAATAAAAATTCTACCTACTTTATAGGGTCACTGTGAGGACTAAGTGACATATGAACATGTAAAGTGCTTAGAAACATTGTCTAGAACATAGTAGTCGATAAATGCTCGTCATTAATATTCTCCTAAATATGTCATTTTATGCAATGAACGACAATATTTTATTCAGGTAATAAAATTTCTGGTAGTTTCATGTTACTGACAGAATAAAGTTCTAACACCTCAACTTGACATTTAAGGTCTGCTCACCACATCAGTTCAGTTATAAACCCTCTTCTTTGACATAATATAAACCCTTCACTTCAGCCACAGTGGTTTGCTCACGGACAGCCCCCTCTTTCTACATTCCCCCACAACTCTAGGCCTCCTGTCATGCTGCTGAACATACATGATAGTGCAATTCACATGATATCTTTGCAAAATATACTGCATAAATTCATGGGAACATTAAAAGAATTGTCTTTTCCAATGATAAGTAAAAAAAATATATAAAGGAAAAAATCAGAGAGAAATTCGAGGGTTCTTTAGTTGGTAGTCAATGAAAATTTAAATAAAAGACTTCATTGGGACATTTATTACCTTTGAATACAATGTGCCCACCACAGTATATCTACTTGTAAGCAAAACTGAAGGGCATGTACTTCCTCTGGTTCCTTTCTCCTAATACTTTTCATTTAAACTAGGGTACCGTTGTCTCTCCCAGAGATGCCTGATTTTAAGTGAGGATTAAAGCCTAAAATATATAATATTATAAAGAGTTACATTTTTAGACTGTGACTGAGGAATGGAGTGTGTAATATTTTTTTTCCAAGTTGCCTCCAAATATCACCCTTTGGGCTGTTGCTTAATTTACAGGAGTACGAGCATAGTTTGATTGTTAATTAATTAAAGAGAAAAATGAAGAAGATAAAAGAGGAAAGGGCATTCTGACCCCTAGTGTTTATTTTTCTGCTCATCTTCACTGGTGGTGGTTGCAAAGGGACTTCAGACTGTTTAATTGGTCTCTTTTCCATCCTTATGTTCCCTTTGTTCTGTGACTTATCACTCTGGTGTGAGAGAGGGGCTAAATGCCATTGACTTCCTTCTTTAATTTTGGTGATTATTTCCATGCCCAGAGGAAAACGTCATCCGAGAAGCAATTCTAAAAGCTGCTAATAATCTGGTAAGGCACTCAGGAGGGCGGAAGAAGCTAAGGAGAAGGTTTTAGGTGCCCATGGGTAAATGAAATGATTGGATTATCTGACCTTTCACTTTTGAAGCTGGCACCCCGACAAAGCACCACACAGCTACACAGAAGGTCTCTGTTGTGACCAGGAGAGACACTGAGTCGTGCCCCTCCCTAAAAATACTGAGCTGGGCACAGGAGACCTATTTTCAATTCTGAGCTCTGTCATTAAGTCTTAACTGCTTTATATCTTAGTTTTCCATCTGTGAAATGAAGGATCATTCAGTGAAACATTAATTGAGCACTAGGCATTGTTTGCAGTGCTTGGTGTGTTGGGGTGGGGGTATGTTGGAAAAGGAGACTGTCCATAGACCTATCAATTTATACAGAAGGGAACTGCAGATACTGATAATAGCTTTGGGGAGAAGAAAATGGGGTGGAGCGATAGAAAGCAACTGAAGTTGGATAAAGGGTGGTGGTGGTGGTGGGGTGGTCTCTTTGAGAAGCCTGGCATTTAACTGTACCAGAATGATGGAAGTGAGTCATGATACAGGGCAGAAGTTTCCAGAAAGAAGGCACAGTTGGTGCAAAGAAGGACTCAGGCAAAAATTAGGCTTGTGTCTTGGACTGACAAAATGCCAGTGTGAAAAGAATGAGGGAAGAGTGATAAGAAATGGGATTAAAGAAATAGGATTAATGGGCAGGGGTCATGGAGGACTTTGTTGACACTGCAAGGGTGTTGAATTTATTCTTATCATCATGTAAATCCACTGAAGCAGATTGGTCTAATAGAAATATCATGCAAGCAACATATGAAACTTTAAATGAGTTAGTAGCAACATGTAAAAAGTACAAAGAAATAGATAAATTAAATTTAATAACATGTTGTTTTATAGAATATATAAAAATATAATTTCAACAGGTATTCACTATTAAAAATTACTAATGACAGATTTTGTGCTCTCTTTTTGGAGTAAGTTTTTGAAATCCGGTGTGTATTTTACATTTATAGTACATTTCACTTTGGCTGCCAAATTTTCATTGGAAATAATTGATCTGCATCGAGAGTTCATAAAATTTACATTTGAGATAGTAGCTTCGCATACCCAAGTTGTTCCAAACACACTTCAGTGTTTCCAGTCGTTGAATTGAATATCAGTTTTTAAATTTAGAGTAATTGAAACGACATAAAATGAAACATTCAATCCTTCAGTTGTTCTAGACACAGTGTTCAGTGGACATACGTGGTCAGTGGCTGTCTTTTTGGACAGCTCGACATCCCAGGGCTTTAAGTCGGGAGTGACAGGATTTCATTTGTTTGAAAGGGATCCCTGGTTGCCGTGTGGAGAGCTGACTGTGGCAGAGAAAGCATGGATATACGGGACCGATTACACAGAGGTCAGCAAGCTTTTTCTGTAAAGGGGCAGATAGTAAAAAAGGGGCCAGATAGTAAATATTTTAGGCTTTGTGGGCCATATGGTCTCTGTCTTAATTACTCAACTCTGCCATTGTTAAGCAAAAGCAGCCATAGGCAATACATGAAAGAATAAGCATGGCATTGCTCCAATATAACTTTATTGATGGACACTGGAATTTGAATTTCATATAAGTTTACATGTCATGAAATATTATTATTCTTTTGATTTTTTTTACGATCACTTAAAAATGTAAAACCTTCTTAGCTTGCAGGGTGTACACAGAGGCAGCAAGTGGAATGGTGAGCTGGAGTTTGCTGACCCCAGATCGGGGCTCTTTGGCAGGACCCCAGGTGGGAGGTGAGGGTGCAAGGGAGCAGCAGTGGGAGGAATACGGTTCCCATGGTAGAGCTGGCTGGACACAGAGCTTGATCATCTGGGTGTTGGGAGTGAAAAAGGGAAAAGCCAAGCACTGGGCTTCATTTTGAGCTTGACCAGATGATTTCTGAAGTTCTCTTTAGTTCCAACAGTTTGTGATCTATGGTTTTTAAATGGAATCCATTTTATTTTTGCCAGAGTTTGGAATGATATTCTTTGTCCTCCTGGAGTGGACGCATTCCAGTGTCTGAAACATTGTAAACGTGGGGATTTTCTCGGCTAAAGGAGTGTTGTAGATTTTAGCTCTTCGCTGACAGCCCCATTAAGCTATTTCATAACTTTTAATTTTCATGTTTTGGAATTTCATGGATCTTAAAACAAGCATTTGTATGCACCAGTAATATGCTTCATGTCTGTAAAGCTACGATCCTGTTTAAATGAATTAAACTTCCTTATTTCAAAGAGGTTCTATTTAGGTTCTTCTCGCCCCTCTTTTTTTTTTTTTTTTCGTCCTGTTGTAGTTCTCTCCTGGTGAGCAAAGTTTTCCTGGATTAAAACAGCAATTGATTTTGTTTTTAGCTTTTATTTGAATGTATCCCTTCTCTTCAAATACATTATGCATTGTCAAAGAAACTCATAAATTATAGACTAAGCAAAAGTTAAAATTAGATCCGAGTGTGGTGTAATGCCCCAAGGAAAGTATCTGAAAAGGTTACAAGCTGTCAAAAACCAATTTGTATGGTTAAAAGCCACACAGTTAGATGCTGTTAATGGAGTATCTGTAATGATTATTTGGGCATTGGTTGCTTATTATGTCTCTGTGGCAACTAGTCAGTGTGTTTCTTTGGAAGCCAGAGAGGCCTGGAATTCAGCACCTATAATACCAGAGAAGTGTGTGGAAGAATGTGTTGTACCACATCAAACACACCACACCTCTTCTCTCTCCAGATTTTAATAATTCCCCACCCCTCCCCAATTGTCATTGGTGCTGATTGCAAGAATAAAAACTAGTTACTTCAGTGAAAGGATCACAAAGTCAATCATGTGGATAAAATTACTGAGCCATCCAGCCAGCTGGTCTCTATTTGGCTCCACTTTGGTTCATTAGTTTATGGGGTGAATTCACTCCATATTTAAGGAAAGCAAAAACGGCATCAAAACTGGTTTGTAATTAATTGCAGCTTTTTAGAAAGGAATGCATTTGCAAGTGGGGAATATGCAATGTCAGATCCTGATTTCTGATTATGTTATGGATCTGTCTAAAATGTAACTTTTTTGTGTGTTTATGTTAACGCTGGGTACAGGTTACACACTTTTTCAGACCCTTACCACTGTTCTCTGTGTTTTAAGAGTTTCTCTTGCACAAGTTGAAAAACTTTAAAATAACACATTGTCGGTTGGCTGGAGCCCGTGCATCTCCAAACAATGGAAGAGTCATTCGGATGTCTGGCCATAGAGTCTCGGCGCCTGTCTTGATGGATTGTCATTCAGGTGATTCGATGGGCTGGTGCAACTCTGTGAGCTGATGGTGAAATGACTACACATCACAAAAACATTGTGGTTTCCGTGCTTTGTTAGTGGCATAATGGCTGACGTTAATTACTTGGGCATTTAATGGACCCAGAAATAACAAATACATGATTCTCTTGACTTGGAAACCTTTTATAAAAGGACATAAAAGCAGTCAAGCACCTCTGGAGCTGTGCCTTTACACATGTAACTCCTCATATCGATGGCCAAAGTAAGTGCAAAGGACACAAATGCTTTTAAACAAAAGGAGCCCCATGGAATGGAGCACTGATATTTCATGCTAACTCTCATGCACACAGAAAGGAAAAATCTGTTGAACAGAAAAAGCCAAATGTCATAAATATGCCTCCTTGTGTCAAAGACTGGAATGAGTTCTCATAGAACACAACAGACAAAGGCAAAACAGAATTTCACTTGGCTGCTTGCGGTGGAAACAGTCTGACCCAGAGCGAGTCAAGCCACTGACAGGAGCATTTCTTTGGAAGAGATGGATGCTCAGGATATAAGCTCTGTGGCTCAAGAGTGTGAGTTCAAAATGTGCTCAAGGTGTTGTCCAAGTATGTAAATCCCTACCAGATGCCACGAGACACAAGGGCCACGGACCTCACCATGACATTTGGGTCATCTTAGGACCACATGTTATCCCCCCATCTCCTCAAGTCCTGCACTCCTTGAACTGGCAAGAAATTATCCATAAATTGAAAATTAAAGAAAAAGTCAGAAACATAAATTGATCATTAGGAAAATAAATTTGTTTCAAATGAGGGATTTCAATTCCCGCACTGTACTTTAGGAGACTGAAGCCTAGAGAAATGAAAATGGTGGAGTAACATGCTCAAAGTTACCTGTTTAATGATTTGGGAACAATTAGCAGAATGGCTTTATTTATTTATTTTTAGAGAGTGGAAGGGCAGAGAGAAAGAGAGGGAGGCGAGAGAGAGGGAGAGAGAGAGAGAGAACGAGAGAGATGTATTTGTTGTTCCATTCATTTATGCATTCACTGGTTGCTTCTTGTATGTGACTTGACCAGGGATTGAGCCTGCAACCTTGGTGTATGGGGATGACACTCAAACCAACTGAGCTCTCCGCCCAGGGCCCCAAATAGCTTTAATATGTGTTCTAACTAATCCTCAAAAAAATCTTACCAGGTAAGTAGTGAGGGTATTACCTTCAAAATATTACAGGTAAAGGCACTAAAATTCAGAGAGGTAAAGTGATTTGCCCAAGATGACATAGCTAGTTAGAAAGTCAAGATCCCTTCTAATTCATTCTTTTTGACTTTGTGAACTATGTGTTATTTTAAATTGCCTCCAGATTTAAGTTCCTTTTCTTCCCACATGTAGTGGCCAAACATAATGAAAAGCTAAGTCATGAGGAAAGAAAGAAAGAAAAAAAAAGGACTCAAATTACCTTTGTGTCTTATTCTAAAGATGATGATTTTCTCCATTAGAGTAGATATGCTAATTACCACCTAAGTAGATTGGTGAAGAAGAAAACTTAGAACTTTGGTAATGATACTTCATAGATGAGCCAGCCTTTGCATTCTTTAAACCTATTTTCCTCTTGTAAAGTCCCTCAAAATTTCTTTCTCAAAATCCCCTCAAAATCAGCATAGGCTCAAGATAAACTAAAAATGAATTAATTATTCCTTTAAAAATGATATAGGGCTCTAAGAAAAGTGACACATCAAAATGCAATTTTAATGGCTTAAATGACACATAATAAAACATTATAATTACCTGTTATTTACATGTGTTCTAAAAATTACTTAAAATTAATTGGGAGCCGGATTAACCATTTTAATTACTTTATGAAATATTCATGAGCATTCATAAAAACCACAAGGCATTTCTTTAATGAATTAATGATATTTAATATCTTTTCATAGAATTTAAGGGCAGAAAAACCCAATTAGGTGATTGGTGTACATTTCTGAAGTTACCGTCAGCCTCCCTGAAGAGACAGCCACCACTCATTGTTCTTACCGTCAGATCTACCTATAGTTACACAAGCGATACTTTTCTGCTTTTAATAATAAGCCAGAGTCTTCCATCATAGTCTATTGGATGTGACAACAACAATAACAAGAATACCTTTACAGATGGAGAGCACTTATACTTTTCAAAACATACATTGTGATATCAAGGGTGGCAAATCCGCTGATTTATTTTTCGCAGCCACTGTGTAGCCCACTGCGAGCCCTAGGTTGAAGAAACACCTAGAATTTAAGGCAAGAATTGAAATTGCTTCTTTCTGTAATGGAAGTGAGCAAGAATTACGATGGAATGGTTGCAGTTAGCAGTCTGTAACAGGAGCACACACAATGTGTGTACAGTGGACTGAAATATCTCCTTATGTCTTAATTGTTTGTGTTCTCTCTCCAAGCCTCCAACCCCATGACTTTTTTGGAATCCACAGGGAGACACCATTTGTAATGAGAGCTAAAGTAAAGCAAACAAGATAGTTAAATTTTAACCTGTTGTCAAGGAACTATTACTGACAGGATGGGGGGAGGGGTAATAGACAAAAAGAAAATACTAAGGATGGAGCACAAAAAATCAAAGAATAATCTGATGCATGGGATTCAAGCACATGGGGTGCTCAACAAATAAGAAACTTTATTATTATTATTCTCAGGGTATTTCTAGACCTATTTTGGGAGAGGGCATCTTACTCTGCTGATGGAAATCTTGGCAGTTTTATTTCTGAAGATACATTAGTAAACTGTTATTTTGAGCTCCAAAGCTAGGTTAATGACAATCAGCCACTTATAATCCTATTATTCTTGAGTAGCCACAAAATTGTGTTTCTGACTATATAAAGAGGATGACAAGAATGTGGGCTTGTGGGGACCAACAAGGACAAACATTTAGTAAAACACCCAAGTGGTCGTCAGGTCTGTTACTGGCCACCAGCACCATTTATTACCTTTGTGGCAGACAGAAGCACTCTCTCGGAGCAGAATTAAAGAATGGGTAAACAGTTACATTTTTGAAAGAATTTTATTTCATCTTGATTTCATACCATCACAACCTTAAAGTACAGATTAAAGAATTTTAAAATATTAATGATTTTGCACTTTTAAAATCATGTTAGATGGCTTTATCAAAGACATAAAAACCAAGTTTAGTTTATATTTTTTGAAGAAGAAAGTCTTATAATAGGACATTTGGAAACTAGCAAAATGTAAACAAAGACAGAAATCGTCCAGAACTTCTCTGAACCAGAGAAAATCACTATATTATTTTGGTGTATTTCTGGCTATGCATTTAAACATGTTAAGCTTCAAACAAATCTTAAAGTACTATCTAAACTACTTAATAAAAATCCAACCCAAATAGAAAGCTGTAGAATGGAAAGTACAGATCTTTCTTCATTCTATGAGATAAGCATTTTAATAGTTTCTATTTTTTATTCTATACTTACCATTATAAAAGTAAATAATACATTTTGTCAATTCCTTATCAACTTAAAAATACCTAGTGACTCATTAGCACATTTTACTTTTATGCCTGACTTCTGCTAATTTGTATTACAAAGATGTGCAAAAATAGGTTTACAGTTGTTTGTATGAAAAATGACATGCAGGTTATGATTGTAATAGTATAAGAATAAATAATGTCTCATGTGCTCACAACTGTAACCCTACTTTTGCCCACTCCACCCCTATATAATATTATATTTATGACTTTAACCATTTTGTGATTTACTAACTTTAGTCAGTATCTAAGAAGGTATAATTTTATAGATTTTCTTGCTTACATTATTTTTTTACCTGATCAAATTTCATAACATTCACATCCTATTATATATTATTATATACTTGTGATGAACTATAACTAAGACTTTGTGCTTTGTCTATAAATTGAGACTAAAATTTTGAAATTAGTAAACCAACATTTGTAATAGTATGATTATGTGAATATTTATTCATCATAGAACCATCTAGTGTAAAAAGATGCACAGAAGAAGAAATATAACAAACTTAATGTCACTAAACCTCTGTGAAAGAAATTGTTTCTATAATACATGAAGAGATGGCAATTTCTTTTTAAAACTTTTTAGCTTTTTTTAATTCTCATTTGTATTCGATTGTTAGTGCTTCTTTTTACCTTAGGTCATCATCTAGCTTGTAGTCTTTTTGGTTTTTTCTTGTGTATATTCCAAAATGGAATTTATGGTAGTGGTATGGGTAGTAAGTAAGTTTCCTGAGTCTTTGCCTGATATTTTTGGTTTTGCTTTTACACTTGAGTAGACAATTATGGGCTCAAAGATGTTTCTTCCCAGACCATTAGAGGGACACTGCTCTACAGTTTACGGCATTCAAAAACGATTGGAATTCACACTCTTTTATGTTACTCTTGTTTTTGGTTTTGTTTGTTTTTAGTCTCTTTCAGTTCATAGAATTTTGTCTCCGTATAAAAAGTTGTTTCCTTTACCTTTTGCTCTTCTCCACCTCTCAATCTCTGGTTGGATGGATGTTGGATATCCACATCTTTTAACATTCTACTCATATTTTTAATTTTTTTTTTGCTCTTAGTTCTAGGAAATTTTTTCACTGGTACTCCTGAGTACCAGTGTGGTTATTGGGGCTTTTCTT
Source organism: Carollia perspicillata (assembly GCA_004027735.1). Lineage (NCBI taxonomy): Eukaryota > Metazoa > Chordata > Mammalia > Chiroptera > Phyllostomidae > Carollia > Carollia perspicillata. Next base: position 39,580 of record PVKM010001325.1, on the reverse strand, counting down.
TTTATTTTTCGTCTATGCACTAAATTTTTCTTTTTCATATTCTAATATCTCTTTACTATCTATAATAATTATAACGCCCCATACTGCTCTTTTCCTATTGTGGTCTATTATAATTTTATGCCTATATTAGCTTCTTTAGTCTCTCTGAGGAAATTAATAAGGAGTTTTTAAAAAGTCCTTTCCTGTTTCTGCGGAGGTCAGATTTTTGTTTGTTCATTTTACCCCTTCCTCTTTTTGCCGTTGGCTTTCCCCAAAGAGTGCTGCTTCCTGACTGTCAGTGCGTATTTGGGGATGATGGGTCAGCTTAACTGACATAAATTAATTTAACTCAATTTACTCTGAAGTTGTAAATTATGAAGTGCGAACATAGTTTAATACTATGATTTGGTTCTGTTTTCTGTAGCGAAGTCTAAGAGAGAACAGAACGGAAGGGTGGTAGATGTGAAGACAAGGCAGCCCATCTAACAAGCATTTCCGTAGACGCAGATCCCTAGAGTGGACCAGACTTGGAGACATAGTCCGAACACTGCAGTTTAGAGGTGGGAAAATAGGCAGAGGTTAAGCGATTTGTCAAAATCAGCAATTATGATTTTTCTTTTGTATCAATAACTATATTGACAAAGGAAGCACATTTGGAATTTTTTGAGGCCATGTTGACTTTGCCTTGCATGTGGACAAATCTTTATAGAAGGTATTACGGAGATGGCATAGAATACTGAGAGCCTGTTGATATGATTCTCCCAACTGGGTATTGACATTTTCCAAATCATTTCATTCCTCACCTCAGAATCTAGACTCTCAGTTTTTAATCTAATGATAATCTCTGTCATATTTTCCACTGTTTGTGTGAAAATGCATTTCCAAAATAGTATTCATCAGTGTCTGGTATAGCATACACTCAGAAATGGACAGAGCCTGACAAAATGGCCACCCATTTCAGAATTTTTAAATTCATAAAAATAAATACTGACAAGAAGCTAAGTTTTTTCAAATTTATACTACATATTGCTGCATGATTTCCAGTCTCACTCTTAGAAGCAGCAAGTAGGCATTTTATTTAAACATTATGTGAACATTTCTCAAAAGTCAGCCAAAAAGTGAAAAAGAATCTCAGAGGCTTTGTGTGCAGTGCAGAGGCCATAGGTTTGAGTGCTGGCTCAGTCATGCATTAAATGACTTATTTTACATAAATTTCTTCACATTCTATGCTTCAATCTCTTTATCTGTAAAATGATTATTTCATAATACTTACTTTATAAGGGTTGTTTGAAGATTAGAAAATAAGAATTTTTTAAATAATAAACTATATTTTTATTAGAATAGTCAGTCAGCCAGTCACTAAATGTTTATTGAGTTTGCTATAAGACTAGCACTTAATCCTTCAATTAAAATGTATAACCAGCAGAGTTATGGGAAACTGAGTCACTCGGGAGGATAATGGAGCCTATAAACTGTATGTACCATTCTGCAAAGTTTGGAAGTTTAATCATTATTCTAAAATTGGAGCATGAAGGAAAGACAAATGAAATGTGATAAGTAATGTGTTAGAGTCTTATTAATTTAACAGATTTTTAAATGGGATTTTCTTCCTATTTTAGAGTCTTGGTTGGGACCCCAAAGGAAATCAGTGGTAAATGCTGCATGTTCTAAGGAAAGATGTGAGACTCATCTGTGTAGGAACAACCTTTCTCTTCTAGTCTACAGAAGAGAATTCTACAAATTTTTGAAGGAAGAAAATGAGGGTATGTTTTATAACATAGCTCTGTGATTTAGGTTTAATTCATAAAACATAATTCATCAACATAAAGTGTATAATTCATAGCTTTTAATATATTCACCAAGTTGTGAAACCGTCACAGCAATCATTTTTAAAACATTTCATTACCTCCCCAATGAAACTCCTTAGCCGTTATTCCTTAATCCTCACCCATCTCCCGGATCTCCCCAATCCTAGGCAACTACTAATCTACCTTCTGACTCTGTAAATGTGCTTTTTCTGGACATTTTATATGAATGGAATCATATAGTTTGTGGTCATTTGTAACAACCTTTTTTCAGTCAGTATAATGTTTTCAAGTTTCGTCCATACCGTGGCATGCATCAGTGCCTCTTTATTGGCTAACAATATTCCAGTGCATATATACATTACGTTTTACTTATTCACTCATTAGTTGATGGGCCTTTGGGTTGGTTTTACTTTTGGTTATTATAACTACTTATGCTATGGAAAGTTGTATAAACATTTTTGTGTGCACATAAGGTTTTATTTCTCTGGGTTATATGCCTAGGAATGGAATTGTTGGTTAGTGTGGTAACTCTATGTTTAACTTTTTGAGGAATCATCAGACTGTTTTCTAAAGTGGCTGAACCCTTTTAACTCCCATCAACAATATGTGGGGGTTCCAACTGTTCCACACCTTTGGCAACACTTATTATTATCTACTGTATTGATTGTAGCCATCCTAGTGGATGCGAAATGGTATCTTGTTGTGGTTTTGATTTGCATTTACAAGATGGCTAATGGTCTTGAGCATCTTTTTTTTGTACCTATTAGCAAAGATATAAATATATCTTTGGAGAACTGTCTGTTCAAATTTCTCACCAATTTTTAATTAATTATTTATTATTTTGTAGTATAAGAAAGTGTGTGGTCTTCCATCTCAGGCAGCTCCAAAAGAAAGACATAGACACTGCGTGCATCCGCCAGAAGAAAAGACTAACATATTGTTCCCTAGCTGGGATCCTGTGATCTTTAGACACTTGTAGGTCCAGGACTGGAAGCAGAGCCTAATGAGAGTGCTTTGAAGGAAGTGGCTTTTACTTCTAGAGTTTGAGGGTGCTTTGGGGTTTAGTTTTGCTATGGGCCGCCGGGACACTTGTATTGGTGGCTAGAACCATTGAGAAAGGACCTTGAACATTAGTGCTGCCTGCCAGGGATTGATAAAATACCAATGTCCAATGCGATAGTTTTAGGAGGTGGGGCTTTTGGGTGGTGATTAGACCATGAGGGCAGAGCTTATTAAAAGAGTTATTTTTATAAAAGAGATCCAAGAGAGATCCCTGGCTCTTTCCACCATTTGAGGATACAAGAAGTAGTCTGTGACCAAGAAGAGGACCCTCACCCAACTGTGCTGACACCCTGAACTTGTACATCCCAGACTCTGGAACTGTGAGAAATGAATTTGTTGTTTATAAGTCTGCAGTATTTTGTTGCAGCAGTCAGAATGGACTAAGACACAGGGGCAGAAGTCCCAGGAATAGAGAGCATTGAGTAAAATGCTGAGGAGGAACCAGAAGTAGTTGGCTGCAGTGTGTGTGACCTGAGTAGTGACAAGGTCAGGGCTCAGGTGCCTGTCTGGGGATCCCCAAAGATCTTCCTGAGTAGTACATGAGATAAGGAGTCTGAAGAGAAAGAACAACATTATATAAGCAACTATCAAATAAATCTTTGTTCTTTCCCTCTATCTCCCTACTCAGGCTGCTTCCTACCCCCATTTCCCCATTTCTGATGCTCAAATTGCAAGTCTGGTATATGTTGGGGTAGGGGAGAAAGCTTTGAAATGATTCAAGTTTTGATTTAAATTGGATTGGATATTTTCACACCTGAAAATAATACTGTTCTAATACCCAAAAGTGACCACGGAAACCACAGGGAAACTTCCTGAGATATTTTTCAAGAGAGTGGAAAGGAGATCTAACAGAGAATTTCTTAAAATGGTAGTCAAGAAGAAGAAAACTAATTCTTGGCTGTACCTCATCAACCATTGCCTGTTCAATATACACACACATACATATAGGTGTGTATTATTCTCACAGTGTTGCATTCTTTCTATGTTGATGAAATAAACTTAAGCCCTTGGGTCTATGCATCATAATAGTGAAATGAAGTCGTATGCGATTTCCAATCACAGGAAGTAGGGCAATGATGGGGTCAAGGAATAGAACTAAGTCTATGACTTACAATTTGTAAATAGAGTATGCAGCCCATTGGTTTGCAAATCTGTCTAGGGCTGCTCATATTGTCAAGGGCTCTAAAGATTGACTGTGTAGTTCATATTACATGATTAAAGATCTTCATTCCCCTGGGAGATCTCAGGTATTTTAATAACAGTTAGTTTGATGAGTGAAAACATCTAGTAAACAAAATAGGCCTTTGAAATAATAGAATATGCAGAAACAATTTTCCAAATTTATATATTAAAATAAACAACATGTTAATTGCAAAAAGCCAGTTGTTTAGGTAGCAGATACCTAGATGCCTGATTGGAGTGACAATAGGGGTCAGTCCCTGAGGGCCTGGGTCCTTGCGTTTTGGTCATGTCAGGCCCAAGATCAAGAGAAAACTCATGTGCTCAAAAGCTTGGCATAACATCTTAGAGACCCAGAGCACGGAGGCCCTTTACACAAACAGAACAAATCCTTTTCAGTGCTTTTAGACCTTAACAAATACGGATGATGTATAAGACTTCACTCCCCCACCTTACAGCCAGTCCCCACCCTGCAAAACCCTGAACTCTTTTCAGCATTTCTTAAATCTGCCCCAGTGAACAATTTGCATTCATTGTAACAAACACAATCTCATTGAATTAGATTCTGAAGAGACTTTATAGTGAGAAAAAAAAGGACTGATCCTGTATTCTCTTTAGTTTAAACAAGGTACAGAGCACAGCAAATGAGAACTCTTGGGCGAGCTAAGTCTACTGGAATGGGTGGGAGGGAAGAATTTGGGGTGAAAATTGAATGGACTTGTACTGGGTAAGAAATAAATTTCCGGCTGTTCCAGAAATAGAAAATCAGCATCAATGTCTGTGATTTAATTGTGTGACTGTTAGGTGTCACTAGGTACATTTTCATTTTCCTATCACAACGCAATACATTTTCCTTTAATTTAAATTTCCTTCGGTGTAAGGTAAGACTTCAAATCAGAAGCATCAAAATTATGAAGTGGGAGAGAAAAAACATGCCAGTGGCCATTTGAGGATGTAATAAAGATTTGACTAATTTACACATTTATAGTTGGTATTAGCTTACTGGTCGTCACAGTGTGATGAAACGTGCCCTATTGCCCGGCCGCACACAATTCACTGCCTAGTATCATTATGATTATCTATGGTTCTCTTCTTACTCACCCATTGCTTTGGTTGCATCAGGAGTAAAAATAATAAGCCATAAGCTCCCCTGCTGTTTAACCTAACAACAAATCATTCCCAATTCCATGCCCAATGTCAATTATACAAAGCAAATTAGGACCACGCAGACAGATTCCTCCTTCCTTCACCGGGCAGCTGACCTCTGTCCCCTGAAGCGTCCACCCATGCAAGTGTTAGAGTTAGGAGCTCATTCCTGATTTTGGGAGTTACAAATCCTAATAACTTAACAAGCAAAACATACCATTAGCCTTGTAATGCTTCAACACACAAATTATCTACACAAATAAAAAGGAATACAAAATCTTGAAAATAGCACTTATCATCAGTCTCCCATTCAGAAATAATGAAGGAAGAGGGTTTATACAGATTTAGTAATAAGACATGACATAAATGAGAATATAACATGTCATGACCTTTCTTCTGGTGAACAATAAACATTTAGTTCATTATTCAGAATCTCTCTGTTTACAATGAATATGGTGATGAATCGAAGTTATGACATCAATTAAATTACAAGTTCGTATTATTTTCAGACAGACAAAATGCAGATATTTGAAGGCAGGTAGCAAAAATGATGAGTTACTATATATTCTAGGTTTTTAAATGACTTATACATATTCAAAAAAGGAACATTAAAGGCATTCTACAAGCCAACCTCATATATTACTTTTACAGTGAACAAAGATAACATTTGTACAATCCCATCAGCAATACATCTTTAGAGTTTTTTCATTTAAAACCTTATGATCCCAAAGGGAAGGATAGATAATCAGTAAATAGAACTCTGATATCTATCATTAATTTTCCAGAATTAGAGGTGAACTACCTTGTCAGAGCAGTTGAGAAAAAAACTTACCTTTGTTACTCTAATAAATGTATTTGAGTTTTTCTTTAAAGGTGTTACTAAAATTGAAAAAAAAAAGCCAACTTGCATATTTGAAAAACACAGTATGTATAATATACAATTACCAATGATATAAAGTAATTATCCTTGGGAAAAGTCTGTTCATAGACCATAGGATAGTTTTTAAAATCTTGAACTTTACTGTGCTTTTAGAAGTATTGGGTTGGCCAAAAGTTTCATTCATTTTTTCCCCATACAATGGCTCTAGTAGCACTTAGTTGTCTTTAACTTCATTAAAAAAATTTTGTTAGATTGTATTGTGACAGCTGTCATATTAGCATGCACTTAAAAAGGTTATCAAAATTGGTGAATTTTGTGTAGCTATTTTAATATTGAAAATGAAAGAAAAATACATGGCATTTTTGGCATTTTATGCTTTACTACTTCAAGAAAGGTAAAAACACAACTAAAACACGCACACAAAAAGACCTGTGCAGTGTATGGAGCAGGCGCTGGGACTGATCGAACATGTCAGAAGTGGTTTGTGAAGTTTTGTGTTGAAGATTTCTCTCTGGATGATGCTGCACGGTCTGGTAGACCAGTTGAAGTTGATAGTAATCAAATGGAGACATTAACTGAGTACAACCAACATTATACCACGCAGGAGATAGCCGACATACTCACAATATCCAAATCAATAAAGTTATTGGTAAAAAGGAAAAATGTGTCTTTTATTTTACAGAAAAAAATGAACAGACTTTTTGGCTAATGCAATATTACAGAACAAAGTACAGATAGTTTAGTACTGTGTTTTCTTCTTTTAGTGATTTCAAAATTCCAGATGCAATTAGATTAAAATTGTCTTATAAATCCTCTCTTTTCTTACCCAAAAAATGGTTGCATCAGGAAACAAACAAGGTGGGGGGAAATTAAAATATTCTGGAATATTGTATATAACATACCTGTGGCCTTCGTTGACTATTTTTTGGAGCAGTACAGTGTCGGGCGCCAAATGTGCCTTAGTTATGAAGCCCCTCTGGATACCCACTTCCCAGTGCAGTAGAGTTAGGATATTTTCACCATCTTGTATCTCCAAGAAAGGGGTTTCTAAAATTGGGGGGAGCTATCCCCCATTTGTAACTACGTTAAGATCTCTCTGTAGAACTGTGCTTGCTGTTCCCTTTAAAAAGTGTATTGCTTATGAACTTGAATTGAAGAATGCCACGTCAGCATCCTAGGCTTTCTTGGAAGTTGCCAGAAGTTGGTGGACCATGCAGCAGGATTGCCAGTGGTGGCAACATCAAAGAGAACTCTCTCTCTCAAACCACCGTGTAATCGGCACCAGAAAAGACCACTTAGAGTGAACGTACTTAAAATTGGAACCAAAATTTCATAGAGAATAGTGGGACATAGGAACATTTGGTTGGAACTTTATCTAGAAATAGAAAATAAAAATTAATAAAAATAATATAAAAACAAAATTTAGGTTGCAATAAAAACTATTCTCTAATCCTTAGAACAAGTGAAGAATTTACCAAATCTTCATTTTTCAGTACTCTTTCCAATATAAATTTAAGACACTAAATATATTCTCATAAAAGGAATCAGGTTTGCAGAAATATTCCATGGTTTTATTAATTTTCAAATAGGTTTTTGTAATCATTTTGTTTTTAAAGTGTTCTTTTTTTAATCTCATCCTTTTTTTTTCCCCTTCTTCATTTGAGTGGCCTTAATGGATATACTGAGTCTTTGTCTGTGAGTAGAGCAGGTCTGCTATATCACTTTAAATAACTTTGAGAAACATTGCATTTTGAAAAGATTTACACTTTAACTTTTCAATTTGTATTCTATATGCACAGGGAGTTGGAGACTTCAGTTCTCAGCAGAATTATAACTGATCGAGATGTAGCTTCTGTGGGTTACAGCAGGTGCTGTGTTAATTGTGGAGGGCGGTTGGAGTTAGAACTAATCTTGTAAGTGGTCAGTTCACTACTGAATATTTTCACGCAATGACAATTTCCAATTTCCTATGTACAATTTCTTAACTGGTGAGACTCACAAAATGAATATGCAGATAAGGAATCAGATACCTGTGTCTCTTTGACTATCTAATGGAGATCCAGATATAGTGATGTAGGTGTTGATAATAGCTAAATAGCTAATATTTTTGTTATATGATAAGCACTTAGTATATATGGATCTGTGCCCTAGAATTCTTACTGTTCTCTGTAAGAGGGAAGGACAATTTGACTAGAGTTTCCTTGTTTTATTCCTAGGTCCCTCTGCTAAATTTGTTCTGTCCTTCCGCTACACAGACACAAACAGATGTTCACTACCTGTTAGGCACTATGCTAACCTCTGAGGATACAAAGGTGGATCATGTGTCTCTTTTTCACAAAAAGCTCAGGATCCCATAGGAGAAAACATCTGAATGGAAAAGTTCAGAAGAGTGTGACTTAACAAAAATAACTCACGGTGATAATACATTTATGATGTATCAGGCAGTGCATTAACTTAGACCATTTCATTTAATCCTAATAACCTAGCTGGAGTCTGACTCTAGACATGTACCCAGGTCTTTCTGAGGTCAAAACCTTGTTCTGTATCACTGTACCCCCACTGCTTCCTCATGGCAAATGCAAAGACAAAGGTTTGTGCCCAGGTGATGTGAGAACATCCAGTGGGGGGGGCGTCTAGGCATCCTTAGGAAAGCCTTCCAGGAGGTGTTGCGGGAGATAGAATGCTGGAGGACGGGCACACTGCCCCTCTGCAAGGCAGAGCAACACAGAGAGGTGGTGGAGGGAAGGGTTGGGCTTGGGAAATTATTCGTCTTTGTTTTCTTCAGTATGATTAGCATAGTTATAGTATAGACCATTTTTCCACTACATTACCAGGAGTATAACAGTGCAGTTTTATTTACATTCATGCTTAGTGTTCCTGACCAACACCAGAAAATTCCAAATAAAATCTTACGTCTAATCATGCTCCCCATTTTTGTATAAAAGATTTCAAAAGCCCACTGCCTCAGGCATTATACTTAAGAGGGGTTGTTACTCAACTGATCACTGCTGCTTCTGATTCCTTCTACCACGAATATTTACCCAAAAATGTCACATGGGATTTTGCATTTATATAATGCTTTTTAGGGCAATGAAATCCCAATAAAATCAGTCGGCTTATTTAATGTTCAAAGTGTTTAATAAGCTTTTTTTTTGAATGAGCCATTTAAATGAGTTTTTTCCCATTAATTAACTCACCAGTGCGCCAAGTACATATCAGATAAATGAGTTGATAGGGTCCTCAGTTAGCTGAAGATGCAATACGGAAAGCACTAATTAGGCAGGCAAGGGCTCCAGATAATTAAATAGTGATTAATAGATTTTTTTGTGCTACCAAAATTAAAAGTAACTAATTGGTTGAAAAAATATTTAAAATTGTGTGCTTGGAATTTACATGTTGAACACAATTCTGGGAGATACTAAGATTCTTCTGGTTAAGAGTGAAGTTTTTACTTTTTAACTCATTTTTCCACCTTCTGACATCTTGCGTCAACGTGTTCCCATGTTAATAGTAGAATATAATGGAAGTTTATGCAATTAAATACAGCAAGAGAGTTTATAGACCATTTATCATTGGATATGGGTCATATACTGTGAATTTCAGAAAATAAAAGGGAATTCCATTTGTAGCCCACTCTTGCCTGAAGCTTACCTAATGAAATCTTTCTCTCTCATAGAATTAACAGTGTATCCAGCTGAAAAGTATTTAACATTCTCTGTGCATACTAAGCATGCGAGAGTGGAATAAAACCTTGCATACTTACAGGGGATTTTTGTTGCTTTTTCTTCCCAAATTAGGCAGCCCAAATTAGGCAGCTCTTGTTCATTTAGTGCATTTGAAAGGAGCTGAACTTTTAAAATTCTGAAGTGTCAGTCCCCATCATTGCATTTGACAGCTGACACTTTGAGAGTGAAGAACACACAGATCATGTAAGTGGAGCGAAATGCTGCTAATAAATGCTAGTGTTTTTCCTGATGGAGAAGGAGCACCTTAAATCACTGTTTGCAGATCCAACGGGTTTGTTATGATGCAAAATACATGTCTGGCTGTCACCATTTTTGTTTACTACCTGCAGAGCATATAACTGCTGATAAAAAAAAATTGAAGGAACATAAGGCCAGATTCATTAAGTAAAGAGCTATACTTTTCTCCACTCAACTTACTCCCTACTTTCTCATTTTAATATGGTAAGTACTGAATCTTCATTAAGACATAAAACTAAATAAATAATGTATGGTTCTTAGATAAATTACAAGATTTCTGGATTAATGGAAAATAGGAACTTTGAAACATTTGTTTGTCTGCTCATATTCTGCTTGCTAAGCTGGGGAACTTGAGAAAATTGCCATTTTGGAATTTCATTTAAGAATGTCCGTGGCAGCTTTGTGGGCCTCATAGCTTTGCTTCCTACCATCAAACTCCTCTGGCCAAAGTGTTTGTGCTAAGCGAAAAGGAGTCACCTTCCCAAAACAGAAAATCTCAGTGTATCCTTCAGACTTATTGGTTTGTTAAAACTATGTAGAATGATGTATCATGTTTTATTGGAACCTTCCTTGGTCAGTGTTAATTAATATACATCCAGCAAAAGGATCATCCCTGTTTTGTTTTATATGTACCCACTGTAGAGAAAGATAAATAGGCTTGAGAAATAATGTGTTGTGCCTACCTCACAGCAAATTATCAATCAAAACACTTTCACCTGTTAAATATTTTATAAATACTGTTATTAAACTTAGTAAATGTCTTTGAGTATTTAGTAAGCTTTAGTAAGATGTCTAAAAGATTGAAATTGGTCTGACCCAAATAATGAACTAGAAAGGTTACAGTACGGGTGTCATGGTTAATTTTATGTGTCGATTCCATTGGGCCACAGGGTGCCCAAATATTTGGTCAAACGTTATTTTTGATATGTGGCTCTGATAATGTTTGGGGATGAGGTTAACCTTCAAATGAGCAGACAAAGTAAAGTAGATTACCTTCTCTAATGTGGGCGGGCCTCATCTAATTGGTTGAAGGCAAAAATGGAACAATAAGTCAGACTTTTGACTATATTATTCAATAAGAGAACCTTTCCTGCCCGACAGCTTAAGATGGGACATCAGTCTTTTCCTGTCTCAGACTCGAACTGAAAAACATCAGCTCTTCTCGAATCTCAAGCTTGTTGGTTTTTGGATTGGATCTTATACCCACCAGTGCTCTTGGTTCTTGGCCTTCAAACTCATACTGGGCCTATACCATTGGCTCCCTGGACACTTCAGCCTCCAGCTGCAGATCTTGCGACTGCTCAGTCTTTCTAATCACATGAGCCCATTCTTCATAACAAATCTCTTTCTATAAATGTGTATCTTGTTGGTTCTGTTTCTCTGGAGAGCTCTTATTAATTTATGGTGCTTAAATTAAACAAATATGTATGTAATGGCTCAAAACGTTCGGGAGTCACTGGCATTTCTTTTTACACGATCATTTTTAATTTTCAATGAAGATAATAGGAAAAGGAAATTATTTTCACTGTGTTTCACACTGATGAATTGAGACAAGAAACATGCATACATATATACATATGAAAACATGAAAAAGCTCATGACCACATGGCCTTGGACAATGTTAAGATCTTATGCACATGTTTATACATGTATACACAAAGTGTAGTTGATTGAGAAATTGCTCATTGGAGAATTGCGTAAATTAGTTCTAGTGGTTTTCTGCACATAATTTTTGTAATGCTTCAATATAGCTCTAAACATGAAAATGCTTTGGACTTTTATGGAAAAGTGCCCTTCAAATCGTGGGAATGTACACACAAATAGTAAGAACATAATCTACATTGTTTTCGTAGAAAGACTTGGGGAGTCTGTATGCCCCGCTGGGGCCCTGGAAGTTCCCCCTGGAGAAGCCAGTGCCCTGCTTTCTAGCTTCAGTGCTCTGGCCTCTCTTCCAGGCTTCCCTTGAAATACATTTAACTTTGACTTACCGTCTCTACTGTTTGCTTACTCACCTTCTCAAAACCAACAGGTCAGAAGTCAATGGGTACTTTTTAAAATTCATGACTGTCCTAGGATGTATGATTCCCAAGACAGCTATGGCACACAACCAGTCTTACAGATGGATACTATCCAGAATGTTATTCTGTGGCTAAGTTTTTACTGGAGTTGCTCCTTATGCCCACAAATAGGCCATTTGCTTGGTTTGCCATTCCCTTCCAAAGGTACTTAGGAGGGCGGAAGCCTAGAGTGAGCAGTTAAGTTCCTCCATGTGAGCGCACCAGTGAATTAAAGTTCCGGCGACTCAAGTCTCCGAGGCAATTACAGAGGTTTGCAGTAGTTAAACCAAGGTAACTTGCAAAGAGCCCAATTCCATTGCTGACTTGATCTTTAAATCAATATTTTCCACAGACATTATATATGATAACCTATGTAGGCTGGCAAACTAGGTATTGAAGCCCCAGAACAGATTGAAAGGGGAGAAAGTCAGTCTTTATATGAGGCTGAAATTTTCAAGTATTATCTAGGGCAAAAGTCTCTTTAAATTCTTAAATTACCTGTCACTCGATAGTAGAGAACAGTTCCAGAGACTCAACTTTGCTCTTACATCATCCCTCTACATCGTGTCAGAGACCCCTGAAAGGGTACTTTGAAAGATATAGTGCAGATGGTTATGCAATTCCCTATTCCTCTGACTGGAAGAACTAAGAATTTGAAAGGTTTTTTTTTTTTTTTTTTAATGTGGGGTAGGGGAAAGTTAAGGGTAAAGAATTGACATAGAAATTTATTTTTAAGGATACTAAAACCTGAGCAGTTTTTACTGCATAGCCACAGGATACTGGCTAAAATAATTTGAAGGAAGGTGGTGGAGAGACTGAACTGATGGCCTCAGAGAATAGGTTCTAGAAAACCCTTTCAATGCAATTTAAATGGAAGAGGACATCACTGATCCTTTCCAGTTCCTTCCATTCTTTCCATCACCGATCCTTCCATTCTTTCCAGTTTCGCTGGAAGGCCTGAGGGGCAAGGAGGTGCGACACAGGAGTTGCTAAATGGCCAGTGTTGTTGGTGTGACTATTCCGTGGACTGTGCAGAGAGACAGAGCCCGTCAGTAATGCCCCCCGAACCCTGACTGGAGAACAATGCCTACCTTGTGTAGTTTTGCAGAGGAGCCAACACCTTTGTAAATAGTTCACGGTGTTATGAGCTTGGGCTTTGGTGTCAGACACACCGGGTTTCAAATTCCAGCTCCACAGTTACTAGCAGGGTACACCGAAAAATTCACTAAATTCCTTCACCTGTTGAATGTGTTCAATAGTAGTATCCAATAGTAATGGTAGTAAATCAGATTCTACATGGAACTGCTTTGCAGATGTCCTGGCACTTAGCATGTGCACAATACAGTTTAGCTAATTAGTTATGTAAAGAAACTAATAAATGGAACCTGATATGATAATGGTAAACATGATACAATGTTTAGAATAAGGCAGTTCTGAAAAGGAGAACGGGCATCATGCGCTGAACACCTGTTGGTAGCACACTGAGTTAAAAAATATAACTTAGCCCTGGCTGGTGTGGCTCAGTGGACTGAGTGCCAGCCTGAGAACCAAAAGGTTGCAGGTTTGATTCCCCGTGTAGGGCACAGGCCTGGGTTGCAGGCCAGGTACCCAGTAGGGGGCGCACAAGAAACAACCACACATTGATGTTTCTCTCTGTCTCTCTCCCTTCCCCTCTCTAAAAATAAATAAATAAAACCTTTAACAAATATAACCTTGTTTCATCCTTATTTTCACCATCAGGAAAACTTCGGAGGGCTACATTCTATTTGTTTTCTAACAGTGGCAGCTGAAATGTTATTATTAAAAATGGACAAATGTGAAATGCGTATGTTCTTGGACAAGACTGCTTCATTGTGTTTGTCTTATGTGAGCACATGTTAGAATTTTTATAAATTTAGCCAGAAGTGATAACAATACTTGAACAAGACATCATGAAGACTCATGCTCAGATGACTTTAGGTTGTGTAAATGAACCTTTGTCGGTGAGAGAACAAGAATGATGTCATAGCTCTCTTCCATTCACAAAGCCTGAAGTCTCAAATATCAGAAACATATGGCTTTAAAGTTCTGTACCTGAGCCTGCAACATTTTTTATGTAAAGAGATAAAAATCTGTGCCTGGACTGTCACAAGCTGTTTGGGTGAACGGAGGCACTGTTGCTCAACCAGTGTTGATGGGCTTCGATGGGCTGCAATGAGAACCACCTGTGAGACAGACGGGTTTGGGAGCGGTGAAAATCATCGAGGGATCCAGCTCGAAAATGAGGTAAATAACATGGGCAAATAGAGGTTGAATGGTATCAGTGAGTCACAGGGCGATGAAAACCGCAAGAAGAAAGAATGCAGACACAGGTGTGACTTCTGTCCGAAGCGCGGCAGGCGTGTTTCTGAGGAATGAGATTATGGCTCACTCAGTGGTGGTCTGGAAAACTGGAAATGCTGATCCATTCACTTTTCAGATTATGTACCCTAATTATGCCCAGACAGGAGACGCCACAGCCCCAGAAGACACATACGATACTGACAAATAGAGTACAAATCTTGAGGTGAAGAACTTCCTGACAGTCTCCAGGATTCTTTTGTTGAAGCGGAACAGGCTGAGGGCAGGAGGGTGATACAAATTGGCCAGCTGTTTTATACTCGCCGAAGTGAAGTTCAGTACCTGACCTCATTTGGCCATTTTACCCTCACGTGTTGGGTAGGGGGAGGAAAGTCCTGAGCAGTGAAAAGCCTTCATAAAATGTTTTGTTCTAGACCAACTTGATGAAGCACAGTAAAAATAAAATAGAGATCAAATGAATTAAGTTGAATCTCTTCTGAGCATTTGATTTTCAGAGATTCTGGCCCCACCCTTGTCCAAGTCATGTGAATAAATTTTTCAGGTATTTTTAAATGCTTGAAAGCACCATCGGTATTTATGTGACAGTAGTGATTGGATGCGACCTGAGAAGAGAAATGCACGTTAATAATTAACTTTTTTAAAAGCAAAGCAAAATAATAGCCAATAAGAGAGGGATTATTACCTAAGGGTCAAGCACATGAGCTCTGTAATCAATGGTGTGGTTCTGCCATTTATTAGCTGGTTAACCTTGGGCAAATTCTTTTACCTCTGTAAACCTCAGTCTCCTCATAGGTAGCACCTATAGGTAATGTGTCTAAAGCCCTTATCATAATGCCTGGCATATACTGAGTATTAAAAATGGTAGCTATTATTACTAATCAGAAGTTAAAGTACTATGATTAGGGGCGCTATGGAAGACACAAAAATAATTTTTGTTGATTATATTTGACATACAATATCATATCAGTGTCAGGTGTACAATACAGCAATTAGACATTTATATATCTCATGAAGTGGCCACCCTGATAAATCCAGTGCCCGTCTAACACCATGCACAGTTATTACAACATTACTGACTATAGTCCCTGTGCTATACTTTCCTGGCAATTTGCACTTTTTCATCCCTCTCACCTTTTTCATCCATCCCCTTAACCCTCTTCCCTTCTGCTTGGTGATCATCAATTTGTTTTGTGTATCCATAAGTTTGTTTTTGTTTATTTATTTTGTTTTTTTTTAGATTCCACATATAAATGAAATTATATGGTATTTGTCTTTTGCTGTTTGACTTATTTCACTTAGCATAATACCTTCTATGTCCACCCATGTTGTTGTAAATGACAAGATTTTATTCTTTTTTGTAGTGAAATAGTATTGCATTGTATATATGTACCATATCTTCATCCATTTATCTCTTGACGAACACCTAGGTTGCTTCCATACCGTGGCTACTGCAAACAACACAGCCAAGAACATAAGGGTGCATGTATCTTTTGAGTTAGTGTTTTGGATTCATGGAGGGCCTGACTGCTGATTTATAGGGTTTGGGCTTTCTTCCATGCCCAGTGGGGAGTCAATGAAGGTTTCTGAAAGAATGTTACATGTTCTAGAAAGATTGTTCTATACCCTACATTACAGTGGGCTAGAAAATTGTCCATTAGTGCACTATTAGTGAGGAGATTATAAGATAGTTTTATTCTTAAGTCTGGGTCACCATCTTTTGTTCCCTCCCTTTTTCTGTTCCTTTTCCTATGTCATTCTTGGGCTATTCTCATAATTCTCAGCTGGAGATGTGCATTAATAATGTTTTATGGAAATATATATGTGTGTGTGTGTGTGTGTGTGTGTGTGTGTGTGTGTGTGTGTGTAAAGGCCCTAACCTGTCCTCCAGAGTATTGAATTAATATCTGGGTGCTAGGTCCCAGGCTATGAATTTGGAAATCAGTACAAGTGATTCTGATGTCCAGACAAGACTTAAAGCTTCCTTCTGAATTTCCTTTCTACCCAGTGGTATCTTATGGTGTAGTGAGGAGGTTCATTAAGTTGCAAGAAATGTCCATGCATTATGGTGGTCTACTGTGAAGATATCAATGACTATGACAGAGAAACTTTGCTGCTCAGCTACAGCTCAGGGAAAGGGACAGCAGGGCACTGGGTAGTTTGGGACAAAGAGAAGCTGCAGCACGTTTGGGTGTGCGGGTGACTGGATCACAGCTCAGACACAGGAAGGTGACTCGGGACTCAGCTATTTAGCTGAGCATCAGCAGGGATCCAGAGATTTCTCCTCATGCTGTGCTGTGCCCATGACTTAGCTACTCTCCCAGTCTGTTTCTCAGTGTGTTTTCACCCCAGCTCTTATGTTGACTCACTGACTCTCTTCTACATCCTCAGCGGGAATTCCTGAGAGGGACAGTTGGATTGGTCCAGTTACTCATCATGGGTCATTTGCCTTTGGTTGAGTGCTTTCTCTTTGGTCAAGTTAGTTGTGATTGGGTGGCAGAGTCTCAGCGGGTGGAATGCGTGGGATGATTCCTGCAGACGGGACCTGGAATTCCCAGAAGGGGACTATTGAGTAATAAGTATTGATAGGTAACCTTATTGAGCAGATAGGCACTGGTCTAATCATTTTACATGTGTACTAACTCATTTAATTTTTATAACTTGCATAATTTCTTATTCAACAAATATAAAAACCTTATATTTATTAAGCATAATATATATAAAACACACACACACACAACAGTTACTGTGTACCA
The DNA here is from genome assembly GCA_004027735.1 of Carollia perspicillata. Classification (NCBI taxonomy): domain Eukaryota; kingdom Metazoa; phylum Chordata; class Mammalia; order Chiroptera; family Phyllostomidae; genus Carollia; species Carollia perspicillata. The sequence goes on along the minus strand of PVKM010001325.1, from coordinate 22,393 downwards.
GACACTGTTCTAAGTTCTTTACATTTCTTGACTCATCTAATGAAGACTTATGAGATATTACTATTATTTTCTCATTTTATAGACAAAGAGACAGAGTCATAGAGTTAACATCTTTTCTGAGGTCATGTGGCTTAATGTGGCAAAACTGGGACTTGAGCACAGACAGTGTAGACACAAATCTACCTGTCAGGTCATTTCTGGACTCTGTTTCTTTTTTATATGATCAGGTAGCCCAAGGTATGAAAAACGTATTTGTTCCTTTATGCATCCCAGGCTGATCTGCAGAGTGGAGTGAGGATTAGCAGGTGGCCTGGTGCCTGCTCCTCAGTGAACTCTGGTCTTCCAAGTCTGTGTTTCATGTTCTTGTCCCCCCTTCTGTTTTCTCTTTAAAGTTCTGTGTGTCTAGCAGTAGATGCTGAATAACTATTTATCAAGTAAATGTGCAGTAGACAAATGAATGAATCATGGGAATGATATTTCAAAAGAGAATTAAGCATAATGAATTGGAGTTTGAAGAAAGATGGAAAAAATCTTTGCAGAATGGAAAATCACATGTGATTGTTTGATTAATTTTGGTATTAAGAACAAATGGTACCACCTGACTTTGCCTCATACTTCAAGAGACTCAACTGAGACCTGACGTAGTGTTTAAAAGATTTTTGTTTCCTGTCTTCTTAGTTTGTAAAATCTGAGCAATTTGACACCCCAGAATTTAGAAAATTATTGATGCTTTTCCAGCAAAATAGGTATAAGAATTGGTCATATTTTAGCTTGGGGTGTGTGTGTGTGAATCTTGAGCCATAACAAAAAAAGAGAAGAAAAAGTTGAGTAAAACCTTAACAAATCTGGAACACTAGGCATATTTATATTTGATGGGATTTTTTCATTGTGGTTTTTTTTTTAAAAAGTAACAAAAAGAAAGCTCAGAGACTCTTTTGAACTATATTCTTAAAAATATGTTATGAAGAAAATAGCCCTGGCTACTGTAGCTCAGTGGATTGAGAGCGGGCCTGTGAACTAAAGGGTCACCAGTTTGATTCCCATTCAGGGCACATGCCTGGGTTGCAGGCCAGGCCCCAAGTTGGGGACACGCAAGAGACAACCACACATAGATTTTTTTCTCCCTCTTTTTTCTCTCTCCCTTCCCCTTACTCTAAAAATAAATAAATAATATCTTTAAAAGTATATTATGAAGAAAATGTATTTTTAGTTAACAGCAGGGTAAGGACAGGTCATGGGTGAAAATGGGATACACACACTGAAGACGAAGGCCAAGAGCAATGCCAGCCAGGTTCTGTTCTATTACTTCAAGGTGGAGGAGACAGCAGAGGAGAGAGTAACAGCTGCAGATGTACCGTAAGCAAGCACAAGGGAGTAAGTGGGAGCCTGGCGCCCAATTAAAACTGTGCATGAACCTTATTTGTTTCCTTGCAGTTAAAAGGAGACACCGCCATTCAAACAGACAAGTTGCATAAGGCAGGCCATCTACAAATTGGGATCAGAATTTCCCATTGGGAAAGATTTTGTGTCATTTTTCTATTAAGAATTTGCTTCAGACACCTCTGCTACTTTAAAGACATTGATTGGTTGTAATCAGAGAGGGAGAAACTAAGAAATGGTCATACCAAACATTCTAACAATGTCACAAGATGCCTGAGGATTATGCCCTCATTTTAAATGAGAAATACAGGACATTTTCCCATTCAAGAGCTGCTTCTGGTTGTTCTACATAACATATCTGGTGCACTCTTAGTAACACAAAATATAGGGTAGTAAAGCAATCCCAGAACAGTTATATTATATAATACCTTGTATTGTTTAGTCTTATTCTTTTTCAATAAATCAAGTTTTGCCTTATATCCTATGCAATGGTGTTATTTCCATTTATTTATACACATTTTGTGTAAGAAAATCAATTCACCCTGTGTATCCCTGTAATGTCTTACAAAACCCCTCCGCATTCCTTTCCTTCCCTCAGTCTCCTTTTTTCCCCCCAACCCACTCACCAGCTGTGGCCAAAATATAGAATATAACAAAATGGACATATGCTAAAAATCTGATTTGTAATTGACATTCTAGAAAGATACATATGTTCAGGACTTTGTTAGCAAGTTCGTAATAACAAACTGCACCTTGAGTATAGAAAAATACTGGAGGGATAAAATTCTTCAATTAAAATTCCTCGAAACCTATCTTTAAAAATTGGTTCAAATAGAAAATTATTTAGATAGACTTATTTACTATTATATTTTATAGAGATACATGCTTATTACCCAAATCATTTTATAGTCTCCTGTACCATAGGGAGGAATACTAGTTTTTCTAACCACTGTATAACCTGGGAACGGAAGCAGAAAAAGTTCAATGATATGCTTAAAGCTATGAGGCAGAAACAAACAAACAAAGAATTTTTTTTTTGTTCAACTGAGTATTTAGTATTCCCATGAGCCAGTCTCTTGTATCAAGTCCCCTTTCTCTGATAAATATGTTAATCAAAAACCATTATGTATGTGTAGATAGATACAGAATAAGAATGATTTCCTTGGTGACGATTTATCAATCATTTTGTAAGATAAAGCTAATCTTCACTTTTCGGTAGTTGCCTTCAGATTATCGTGAGGTGGTTGGATGCAGTACTGGTAGCTAAGTCCCTAAAGCAGGAGATGATGTTAGTGGAGGGTGGAGTGAGGAAGACATTTGAATGTGTTTCAGTGATAGTAGGGATTCTAATTCTCTTACTCTTTGAAATTTGGCTAACTTTAGAGAGTGAGAATGGTTCATAGAGCTTTGCAAACAGGAAATCAGTTGAGCAGGCTTAGAGCCAACTGGTAGACCCCAACCTGCTTTGATTTGCTAAAGTGTCCTTCACCACATTTTCTTTTTAAAATTAATCCTTATTGAGTTTTTTCCATTACCATTTAGTTCCCTTATACCTCCCTCTCTCCAGAAATGCCCACACAGTTGTCTAGGTCCACGGATCCTTTTTCCTTGTTGCTCATTTCTTCCACCATCTAAATTTCCCCTTCTCCCAGCTGTCATTCTCCATCTTTAGTTTGTCCCTATTTTCCTTGTTATTTCAGTTTATTCATTAGATTCCACACATAAGTGAAATAATGTGGTATTTGTCTTCCTCTGACTGGCCTATTTCATTTAGCATAATGTTTCCAGGTCCATCCATGTGTTACAAAGGGTAAAATTTTCTTCTTTTTTTATCGCCAAGTAGTATTCCATTGTGTAAGTGTCCCATAGTTGTTTAATCCACTCATTTATTGATGGACACTTGGGCTGCTTCCATATCTTGGAGATTGTAAATGACATAGGAGTACTTATGTTCTTTAAAATTAGTGTTTTGGGTTCCTTAGGATATATTCCCGGAAGTGGGATTGCTGGGTGAAAAGGCAGATCCATTTTTAATTTTTTGAGGTATCTCCATACTGCTTTCCACAGTGGCTGCACCAGTCTGCACTCCCACCAACAGTGCAAAAGCTTTCCTTTTTCTCCACATCCTGGCCAGCACTTGTTGATTTATTGATGATGGCCATTCTGACAGGGTGAGATAATATCTTATTGTGGTTTTAATTTGAATTTCCCTGGTGATTAGTGATGTCGAGCATCTTTTCATATGTTTATTGGCCATCCGCATGTCCTCTTTGGAGAAGTGTCTATTCCTGTCCTTTGCCCATTTTTTAATTGGATTGTTTGTTTTTTCTGGTGTTGAGTTTTGTAAGTTCTTTGTAAATTTTGGATGCATTTTCCATTCATGTTAGCTCTTGATTTTTGGGTGAGTATAACCATTGCATTACACAGAAAGAAAATATTTTAGTGGCATAATATAGTAAGCTGGTCAGGTTAATTAAGCAGAATATAGTGTTGGAAGAGAAATAGGGTTGGTGAACGTTGCTTTTTATTATCAATGGAGACTCTTAAACTGAAAAACAAAGCCAAACCAAACAATTAACTAAACATACAATAACAGCCACAACAACATACTCCCTTCACCAAAAAATAAAACCCAGAAAGTCAAGCTTTTGACTTGTGTCTGGAAACCAAACAGAAATTTCAAACTTTAGGACTCAAGTTTTATGAAGCTGGGGGAACTACTAAGGTTTGTCATTACTGTGGATTTATTTATTTAATCATGTGTATGTATGTGTGTGTGTGAATGGTGGCGTGTAAGTAAACACTTCTTGAGCTGCGGGTTCTCCTAAACCTCATGTTTATTGTTGACAAAGTCAAAAGAAAATATAAGATACATTTTCTTCCCCATCTGGCAGCTTCAGTTCGGCAGAAATGAGAGGAAAGCTAAACACAGCTGTGGAGACAGAAGGCTGAAGCACGACACCCTGCTAATGGCTCGGGACAACTCTTAGCCACTGTTCACAATGACTCCACAGAGTGAGGCAACAAAATTTTTATGGCCTTTAGCGTGAAAACAGCATCACCAGCCCTCAAAGATTTCTGTTTTACCTGAACGAACAGAAAGATAGTTGAGGTTTGGCAAAATAAAGGGAAAGCATTAACCTTCTCTGGGGGTGAGAGAGAGGGAGGAGAGGCAAAGGGAAGGGAGGGGAGAGAGAGAGAGAAAGAGAGAGCGAGAGAGCCACCAGTGGGAGATATTCGAAGCCTTAATTCCTATATAGTTTTTATTTCTTCTTTTCAGTTATTATTCTTAGCAAGTTTCCCTGTCTTCTTACCTTTACTAAATATAACACTTAGAGTAACCAGCCCTTTGACGTCCTATGCATCAGAATGTGAGATGTGTTAGTCTCTTTTATTTAGAATGATGAAGAATGATTTTTTAAAGGTATGAGAAACAATTGTCACAGAAGGTGGTCCCTGCAGCCCACTGCATCCCTGGCTTGCCTGCTCTTCTCCTTTCCTTCCTCCATCCCTCTGTTCTTCCCTCCTTCTTTCTTGTCTTTCTTCTTTCTGCATTTACCCACAACCATGTATTAAATGCACAAAACATGCAAGTCATAAACTGATGTTTTATTCATAAATAACATCTCAATCGTTGATGCATAACTATGTTAGTCATTTACCTTTTATTTGCTCATCCTTTGAATGAAGAATTGTTTCTTAATACATAATTTTAATGGCTTTTTAGCTTTAAAATACATTAAAATGCTCTGCTATGCAGCCTTCTAACTATGCACACTGTAGCTGGAATTCTCATGTAGCTTCAGCATCATTCAAGGTAATGATGACGTGGCATGATTCTGAATGATGTTTGGAATTGTGAAAGATTCACTTATATCCAGTGTGGTAAAGTGTTACAATGGTTTATTATTATATTGTAATCACCTGAAAATTAGAAATCCAGCTTCGCATCGACTACGTAAATGCTAGCTAATTAGAATGCTTCATTCTCCACTCACACCAGACGTATATTTTGTGTGCATACTGTGAGGTGCTCTGCAAAAGGATAACATGCTCTCGTTACTAATAGATTAGACAGGATATGTGACTTAACATAGTTTAAGTCAGAGGCTTAAACTGTGTTACATTCTCAGATAGAAAACCTTTCCCCCCCTTTTCTCCTTTTTATCACTTTAGCCTTGATTATATTCATCATTGTTCTCCTCCCTTGGTGTTCATTCTAGATAATAGGTTGTTTTGAATGATATTATCCTGTTAGATGTTTTGCCATAGTGGATGGAATAAAGAGATTTTCACCCATAAGAAATGATACTTCTCATATGTAGTAGTTTTGTTTGGGTTTTCTAACAGAATAATTATAGTTAATATATATGAAAAGTAGCCTGATAATTTAAGGGAGAAATATTAAAATTTGTATCTGTAAGGCTACTAATGATAAATTAAATGTATTTCTTTGACAAAATAATTTAAAAATCACTTTGTTACTGCAGGCTACACACGTTTTGTTATTGTAATAATTCTATGAGTTTTCACGTGTGCGTGTGGCTGCAATAACCCTGTATATTTCCTTGTTATATGCCTGAAACTAAATTAATTACTTTGTTTAATTTCATGAACATGCCAAGCTGCAGTTATGAATAGCTACTAATATCGTGTGTTTACATGGGGAGTATGGGATGTTACAATAAATATCTACCCAATTACCAAACCACTGAAGGCAATATTGTTTCTGGGTAAGCTGAAAAAATTATAAATTCACTATATTTAACAGGGAATGAAACAATTGCAGTCAGAACTGAAGTTTTGTTAAAACGACCACAATGTCAAATTAAACTTCATTAAGAAACCAACTTGAAAATATGGTACTTTGTAAAACACAACATTTTTTAAAGCCAAAGAATATTCCGTGAAAACAGATACACCTTGAACATCCATTCTACCAGAGTTTCAGAAATATTTTGAAAAGCCTTTGTGAGGTGAAGGGAAACCATGTTGGGAGGATAGCTCGGCAGCGAGCAGTGGCTTTCTGAGACGTTAGTCCGGTAAAAGGTACGTGCACATCCGCCAAATACAAAACAGCAACAGATTTTTACATCAATGCTCTGGACTGCAAGGTTCACAGTTTTATGTACATGATTTTATTTAATCCTTTAGTGACGTCACGGAGGAAGTTGGCAGAATTAAATATTTCCCAAAATGGTGTCTGTTTTCAAGTGAAGCAATTAACGCTAACCTAGAAATAAAATTTGGGTGAGGGTGAAGATCTGGTTGCAGGTAAGAGTGGGTTAAAACCGAAATTTGGTTGGGCCTCTTCTGTGGAAGGACATCAGGACTTATCACTCCAGTTTAGTAGAAGTGTGTCTGTGCTCATGGGGTGTGGGGAGCGAAAGAGGACGGTTAGTTATTCTCCTGATTGATCGTAAGCTGAGCCCTGAGCCCGAATTTAATTCTGAATTATACCTTTTCTTCTTAGCCTTCAATTCTAACATTTTACTAGGTCAGAAGAAGGGAAGTGTATGAACACCCACAGGTTTAGGTCCTATCGTTAATACTTCCTACTTGGGGAAGATTTGCACTAACCACTGCACCTGGTCCGGTACCTTTCTCCACCCTCAGTGGGTCTTGTCTTCCTTATCTTTGGTTTTGTCTTGAGTCCTGCCAAGTCCTTGTGTAGCTGAAGGTAAATAACCTTGGTTGTCTACAGCCACCTTCTCCTTCTTTTCCACTTTGATTTCTGCCTAGAGATCAAAGTAGGAAACCCCACATGCTAAGGCCTTGGTAATTCCCTCAGCTGAGACCTAGAGATTTAGGAACAAATGTGTGTTCTCGTGACTTTTCTCGGAGTTGTCTACTTATTCCTTTGCTCTGTACATATTTCTAAGACTTGGGGCTATTTCTTCTGGTATTACCTACTGGATGTTTTCAGGTGGGGCTGGGAATGGCACTCAACCCACTAGAAATATTTTGTCGTTGTTCTGCCCTTTCTTTTTCCAGTTTTTAGTGAGAGTTGTACCTCTTTCATGTTTAGTTGCTGCTAGTGATCCCCTATCACTTTTGAACTATAATTTGTATTTTGTTGGATATTGGAGAAAAAAGATTCTGAAATCTAATTTCACTGTTAATTTTACTTAAAAATCCCCTCAAGTCTTGTTTCAGTTAAAGTAGGTATTAAAACACTAAATCTGTAGTTATATAGTGTATTTGTAATTTTTAATATTAGAACATAATCCCTGTCTGAAATGACTTTCGAGGAGTGAAAGTCTCTGTCTTGGGCAAGTAGCTGACCTGTTTTGGATTCTATTGGACGAGTCTGTATTTCACTGAGCCCCTGTGTGGCATTTTACACTACTGACCATTTCCTTTGTGTGACTCTATTTTTTTGGTGGTGGGGGGTGCTTCTACGAAACTTTTCAGATCACTTGCAATCTTTCATGGTGTTCTTGCTTGGTTTTTCGTGGAAACTTTCTCTGCTTGCTCTTAAACATTGTCTTCTATACACATTTGTCCTCGACCCACTGGCCTTTTCAGAGAATGTGCTTTATTGTCACGATCTTATATATTACAGGCAGGAGGAAAGAGAAGGGGATGAGGGGCCAGTTAGATGTTCATGTGGGATCATGTTGAGCTTAAGGTAGCTATGAATTTTCAAGAAGAGACTATACTCTAGGCAGTTAGATATATGAGTCAGGATTAGGCAAGAAATCTATGCTAGAAATTTAGATGCCGAAGTGCACGAGAGACAATCAAATGTCAGATCTTGCATTTTTATTATGTGGAAAAAACTCAGTTTTTTTCTTCTGTGTGTCTTTTTTCTACTTTCACATAACAACATACTCACACACAACACTTCACTTTTGAATCTTTCCATCAACAAAGGTGGAGGCTTTACCTGCACCACCAAGCAATTCTCTGCAACACCAGCTGAGCGTCCTACAGTTTAACTCAGTTCTGGCACTGCCAACCTGGAGATAGCATCAAATAGCAACAGATTAAGGGCTCAGTCCTACAAGACTGCCCGTCCCCACCCTTCAGATGCCAATCACAAGTCCAGGTTGTCTGTCACCTGTACTTCTGACCAATTGGCTACACATCAGAGGTTCCCCTGACTCTCACCTCAGGTTTCATTAATTTGCTAGACTGGCTCACAGGGATATACTTAATTACGTTGCTAGTTTATCATATTACTTATGATAAAGGATACAAACAAACAACCAGATGATACACAGGGCAAGGTCTGGGAGGTTCAAAGCACAGGAACGGCAGCCCACATGGAGTTGAGGTGCGACACCTTCCTGGTATGTGGCTGTGCTCACCCACCTGGAAGCTTTCTGCACCCCATACCATTGGGTTTTTATGGAGGCTTCATCCCATGGGCATGATTGATCACTAACCCCATTTTCAGCTCTTCTCCCTTCTCAAGAGAACTGGGAGCAGGGCCACGAACTGGAAGCTTGTAATCATGGCTGGGTCTTTTCAGTGACCAGCCCTCATCCAGTAGCCATCCAGGCATCCATCCAGAATTGCCTCATTAAAATAAAAGACCTCTTATCACCTAGGATATTACAAGGGTCCAGAAGCCATGTGCTAGGACCTGGGGAAATAGACCAATATATGCTGTTATTATCTCATGCTTATCTCATACTTACTATATGTTCCACATTTTGCTAAAAAAATTCAACTAAGTAAATTTGAAGATTTAATTGAATTTTTTTTCATAAATTGAGTAGCATTCCATCTTGCAACTAGAAGCATGCACCAATAGGTTATACAGAATTCAAGGTTTTTATTGGAGGAAAGATAGGGCAACAGAACTATTAATAAAAGAAAAGAAAGGATTATTTTTAGAGCAGGGAAGATTTTGGAGGGGGTAAAGGAATAGCAAGGTTTTTTAGTGATCTAAATTTATGGATAAATCTAGTCACTATATTTTACAAGCAAATAATGTGGACACCTAATATATTTTATAATATGAGAATATCTGATGGGTTGAAATATAAATTTAATAAAATTATAAATTCTCAGAGGAATCTGTACTTTAAAGGAACATTGCCTTGATTCTTTTATTAAAAAGAAGAATCTCTTGTAGTGTAAATAAGTTCAGGTTTAAGAAAAATTGCTTTCTAAAATCAAGTAACATCTGGAATGTATATATTTAATAGAAGTTCAATAAAATATAGAAATGTGACATAGCATGCTTTTATGCAAATAAAGTAGCTTTCAAAATAACATAAACACTTTTGTCTGCGAGTCTTTTGGAAAAATTATAGGAACATTATTTTTGGTCTTTTTATGTCATGAACATTTCAATATCTCACTTTATTTGGAGAACTTAAAATTATTCTTGAATTATTACTTTATGTGCAGAGACTAAAATTGATGTTAATGGTATAATTGTAACATTTATGAATGACATAATATTTTGGTATGAATATATTGTACATGACTATATCTGTATACAATATTAATAGAAAATGATATATTTTACAGAAATAGGATTATAATGTTCATAGTGTTTTATGTCTTGCCTTCTTCACTTATAATGCATCATAGACATTAGAATACATTTTTCTACATCAGAGTACATTTTAATTTTTTGTAAAAATTAATTTTTAGTTGTGTTTTAGGTTAATTTTAAAATTAATATTCCTTCTTAAAGCTTTCATGGTACCTATTATGCTTTTAAGTCTATTTTGTAGTGCCAATACTATATAATGTATATAATTTATGTTGTAAATACATCTAATATGGGGAAAGGACAAGTGTGGGCAATTTGGAAAGGAAATCAACGGAGAGGCTGGTTCTCCATTCAGTGAGAGTCTCTTCCTTTTTTCTCCCAAGGCCCAGTTCAGCCATGGACTCTCATAACTGGGACAACTTCACAAAGAGGGACTGGAATCTCGGGCTCACATATCTAAGGTGGTTTGTGGGTTTTCTCTTCCCCTCTGGAGCTCCTGACTCCAAGCTTTAGAAGAAAAGATTCCTGAGAACTCCTTGTGAAAAATGCATACCACCTGCTCACACATCTTATGCATCACTCCATTTCCTGTAAGTAAAATGATGATGGAAGAATTGGATAGACAGTAAGCACTCACTAAATAACTGTTATTATTCTTAGTACTTTAAGGGATGCTTTGGCTTTAGAATCCTACCAAACACCAAAGACTGGGCCCCATTCCCAGATACTCTATTTTCATCGGTCCATATAGGGGCCCGGGCAGAAATCATGGCTCCCTAAGTGCATTGAATGTGCATCCAACCCTGAGCAGCAGTGATCTACGGACATTGCATTAGCTCACTTTAATTGCATACGAATTCTGTTGACAGGCAGTGTCCTAAATGAATCACATAATCATTGAATTCTCACAGCAGTCTCTGAGAGGGATTATTATCTCCAATATAAAGAGGAGAGAACTGAAGCTCAGAGATATTAAGTAGCTTGCCCCATGCCACACAGCTGGCAAATAGCAGAGCTAGGATTTGAACCCCGAATGAGAGCGATCAGTAAAACAGCTTATCCAGTCACAGAAGGGAAATGCTGAAATCTTCCTCAGATTTCCACCTACAGGAAGATAATGTCACAGCAATAGCAGAACTTGGATTCTAGCACCGAAGGGTTAGTTCATAGGTCAGTATAGTGACTGGGGACTCGAGAGAGTAGATGCTCCTAGATGTCTTGCTTGACCTTGTTAGCGTAAGAGACGAGGCTTAAAGCTTCCCTCTATAACTGGGCTGCAAGTTAAAGAACGTTCTGGTAGATCTCTGAAATAAGTGATAAATAATAAGCAAATAATAAATAATGATAAATCTCTGGGAAATCTGCAGTTTAGGATTTGTAGTCTGCTAAATATCTAATGAGTAAAAGAGTGTTTACCAACTTGCTTGGAAGTGAGAGTTGGTCCAAAGTTCTTATTACTTTAAAGTTGCCCAAGTCAAATTTTCTTGGGTTGATTATTATTTATAGTTTACAATTTTAATTGTTCTCACTGTTCTTTTAACGTGTTTTAAATACAAGGACTTTAGAATTTTAGTTAATGACTCGCAGTCACACTTGAATTTTGACATTACCTAACCTATTAACTTAGATAACAGATGTGGGTTTAGGGGAACAAAATGATGCTAAAGTTTTGAGGGAAAAGTAGAAGAATCAGGTCCTAGGGGACAACACCCTTTTGGGGAGAGGTATAACTGTAGTAGAACCTTGCAGAATGACAGGAGAAGTGATCACGTAGTTTGAGGATACTATCAAGCACCTGAGGTAAATACGAAAAATATCCTCTGCTTAACCAGTCCACGTGGTTGTGGATTTTCTATAATGAGCAATGACTAAAAGCTTACAGGTAACTGAGTTGTATAACATCTCAACTTATTGAGTAATTCATGCAGATTCTAATTTTCTTATTTGTGAATGACTATAAATTTGGAAGAGTCAGTGACTAGAAACATAATTAAAGCCAACTGTCTCTGGTTATTTTATTTTTCTCTATTGATGATTTAAGCCCATAAAAATGTGATAACCATTTTTTAATTTTCTAAAATTTAGGAATTCTTTGGTCTAGTATGAACTATTCAAACACTGCCTGTATTTGAAGTACACCTGTCACCACAACTGGATATAGATTTCATTATATAAAATGTTAAATGGTATGTTAAATGTTGAATGACAGAAGAGAAAGCAGGGATCAAGCAAACCTATTGGTGGAAGGCACTATTATTATTTCATGTTGACATTTTAATAACATATATATTTTAAATTATCATTATTAAGGCCCTTGGTCGAGTAGCTCTGTTTGGTTAGAGCATTGCCTTGATATCCCAAGGTTGTGAGTTTGATCCCTGATCAGGGCACACACAAGAATCAACCAATGGATGCATAAATAAGTGGAACAGCAAACCTTTCTTTGTCACACAAATCAATCAATAAAAAGATCATTATTAATTGGTAAGGATGGGACTGTAATTACTAGTGAAGCCACATAAACACAATTTTATTTACAAGGTGATGGTAAAGAATAATGTCTCTTCCACTCTTTTTTGTTTAATACTATATATAGTCCCAGCAAGTCCACTTCTGGGACTATACCCCAAAAATCCAGATACACCAATGTAAAATATATATATGCACCCCTATGTTTATACAGTGATATTTACAATAGCCAAGATTTGGGAACAGCCTAAGCGCCCTTCAGTGGGTGAGTGGATAAAAAAGGCTGTGGTCCGTTCACACAATGGAATAGTATGCGGCAGTAAAAAGAAGAAATAGTTACATTTTGCAATAGCATGGATAGATCTGGAGAAAATCATGCTAAGGAAATTAAGCCAGTCAGTGAAAGAAAAATACCACATAATCTCACTTATATGTGGCATCTGATGAACATAATAGATGAACAAACAAGGTAATAACAGAGCTTAGATACATAGAACAGACTGACAGCTGCCCGAAAGGGAGCGGGGAGAATGGAATGAAAGATGGTGACCAGATTAGCCAAAGAGCATTCATGCATAACCCAAGGACATGGACAACAATGTGTGGATTGGCTTGGAGTGAGGAGAGGGTGGGACAGGGTGAGGGAGGGGGAAGGGAGAACATCGGGAACAACTGTAACAGCTTAAACAATAATTTAAAAAATCTGTCATGGAATGCAATTTAAATTTTTAAAATTAGAATTAATAATAGGACATTGATTTTAATGCATTTAGTTATGGAAAATAGCATTTATATTTTAGATTCTCTTAGTTCTTTATTGCATTCTTACTGAGAACACCACAGTTTTCTTTCTACAAATGTTTAACTATTAAACTGAATTTTAGAGATATTGAGCAAAATGATAGTTTAAATTTAGTTTTGCCCAAGTATTAAAAACATGAATTATCTTCTTAAAGTTCCACTAAATCTGGCTCTTTAAGTAGTTTTTCAATGACTGAATACCAAGCTCCTTTTTTCTCCTCCAATGCACCGTCGATTGTTCTGTGTGGATATACTAATGATATCTCCCGTTATAATTTTACCATGTTCACAGCTTCTTGGATAAACCACTAGAAAATTATTTACTTTATCTTTGTGATAATTGAAGAGGTATTTCATCTTTTTAGAAGAGATTGTAAGAAAGGTGCATTTTCTTAAAAAGTATGTCAATGAGGCATATTAGACTGTAAGACATTATGCATTATCTTATACATTAATGAAGTTAGATGTCCACTTAAAGTCCAGATATAATCTCCAATTTTTCCTTATTGTTGAGTTTTACAGAGGAATTCCAACAGGGTAGAAGTGAATCACTAAGTGGCCATGAAGTGGTGACAGTGACCAGGTGCACAGGAGTATTTGCACTTCAGGTCATCTGTTTCAGGTGTGAGCCTAAATCCATCTGCCTGTTCATTGCATTGGACTCATACTTCTACTTTAAAAATTTATCTTTAACTCCTCTTTTTTTTTGTTGTTGTTGTTAACCTAAAAGAAAAATTTCTGACAATTTTCAAAATTGAAGCCCAGGTTTATAAATTGCTCATGAGTAAGGGATAAACCAAACCAAGCAATTCTCTTACCAGTAGCTCAAAACCATTACTTCCTGGGTTTCCAAAGTCTATTTTTTTTAATCATCAAAAGGGTCAAAATCTATCTTCGCATTCCCACTCCTTTCTGATTTCCAGAACACAACACCCGAATCTTTGATTCTTTTCCCTTGCTAGTTGCCATACAAAGAATTATACAGCTCAATGAAATGAAAGACTCAGCACCGTGTGGTTCCTACAAGTGGCTGAAGGGATTTTGAGATAGGTTAATGGTTCTGATTGTTTTCTCATATTGATTTTTAAGATGATTATATTTTATTTATGAGGGAAAACTCGGACTTGCATGTGAACTGCCTTGAGGGTAATCTAAGCCTCTCACAGGTTGAAAAATTTTACATAAATTTGCAATGATTCACAGCCAAGGAAGAGAGAAGAATATGCTGATAAACGCTCCTTTCATTTTAAGGAAAGGTTATGACTTCAGAGAACCTATCTGGACTGAAATGTTGAATTAGTTTAATGGAACTGGCCTTTTTTAGTACCCCACAAAAGCAGAAACAAAAGGTGGTTCTTTCTGGTTCTTCTTGACTACAGAAAGGTCAAAAGGGTTGCTTATCTAGGGTGGGGTGGGGTGGAGGTGGGAAAAATGCTGTGTCTGGGATAGGACAGCTGGTCAACTCCTCCCTGCTTGGCTTTTAAGATTACTTACAGCCCTTCCAAAGTCTGCTGCTGACGCCCCTCGCGCAAAGGCCGAACTGCTGTGTTCTGCAATGCTGAGGCAAATGTATTTCTCTGTTTGCAGTGCTGACTTGAATTTTTTTGGATCTATTTCAAGTGGAGCAGATGACTAATCACCCCCTTCTGCTGGTTGATAATGGGTTGTCTATAAAACCTTGTTTTTGTATGGTTACCTTATTGTGAAGTTCATGTCTTTTGAGGAACATTCACAACTGAAAGGCAAGGAAAATGTCCACTCTAGGGTGTAGTAAAGCTTACAGGAAAAAAAAAAAAAAAAGAACCACTAAATGACTCGGCTGTTGTTTTGTAGTTTCCTGAGAGAAAGTGGCCTTGACCCCTATGCATTGCTGCTTTTGAGATTATAACAGCAGATGGTACGAAATGACAGTTGGTGAAGACAACTAAAGGTGTTCATAACATGGCAGGGTTGTGCAGGTGACAAAAAACACAGGATTTGGCAGTGATAAAAAGTGGGGACTAGCAGTAGAGATAATAATAAAGCCACTAGTCACTTGAGGCACTGTCCTTTTTTTGGTTGTTGTTTTTTTGCTTTTATTGTATCTGATTGCAAATTAAAGTGGAAAAAAATTAACCCTAGGCAGAAAAGAATATCAGCCTCTGCCTCAGTGGTTTTTCAGAATAAAAAAAAAGCTCTAGTCTTTGATTTTTAGATTTGATTTTTTTTTTCTTTTGCCTGCTGGTTGGCATACAAAGAGATATAGCTCAATAAAGTGAAAGATCCACGGTGCTGTGTTTCATAGCAAAGGCCTGGGGGGATTCTGAGCTGGGTTAATGGATATGATGGTTTGTCTTTCATTGATTTTTAAGATGATTATCTTTTATTTATAGGTGAGAAAATAATAGTTAATCCTAGATTTATTGAAAACTTATTGCAAGGCTGCATGAATTGATAACCATAACAGTACATTTAGGGCAACAAAACTAGACTTGTCTTGAATCCCCTACATGCTGATGTGCAGTGAATCTATTGGCTTGAAATTAAATGTGCTCTAACCCATCACTGAATCCAGGTAGAGAAGAATTATTATTTTGGGCTGCTCTGAAGGATTTCATTACACAAAGCTTTGGTACACTGGAGGTGTTCCTTTTGTAAAAACTATGAAAAATCCAGGAGCTAAAAGCTGAGGGAAATCAGCATGTTGTTCTCTGTAGACTCGAAGAACTGATTTCCAAGCCAGGCAGACATTCATTCGTCAGCCCAAAAGCCTACTGGTTAACTACAGGAAGTTTGTCCAGAGGTTTGAATCTTAAACCAAGATGTGGGGCTTCTAAACTGCAGAAAAACCTGAGCACATTAGCTTATTGTAAATCCATTGAACTCCATTTCCTTAGAACTATTATAATTTGCTTTTATGCCCGAAATGAGTTCAGGGGCCTTTTGTATTTGGAGCAAATGAATTTCCTTGAGGCAAACATGGACAGTAATTTGGCCCCATAAGGACAGAACACTGGATCTTTGTCTCTTAAAGGAGTGAATAATTTTGAATAGTCATTTCATATCTGTGACTCAGAAGTGCCAGCCGGAGGTCCTTGGTATGCAATGTTTATCAGAGGTCAGGGTGGAGAGGCAAGAGCATACTCCCCAGCAATGTAATAAGTCGAAATTTTCCAGATAATTCAATGTTTATGTAAAGAGAGGAGAGAAAAATACTCAAAGCATGCCCTAGAGACAAGAAACTTCAACCACAGTGCTCACACAAAATAACAATGTAGCATTGTTATAAAGTATTTCAAAGTTTGCTTTTATTAAAAGTGCTATATAGTGCTCACTTGGGCAGCATATATATTAAACTGGACCAACACATAAGACCCTTGTGCAAAGATGACATTCAAGTTATTTGAAACATTCTGTTTTTGCTTTTTCAGCCATAAGTGCGATATGTGTGTGCAAAAACTAAAATAGCTTAATACAATGCTACACTTTAGTAATACTAAAATGCATTATTGTGAGTGCTGTGTAATTAGCCCAATGAGACATCTACCAAGTCTACACACCTGTCAGTGAGCAGATGTAGTTTGCTAATTTATAGAATGTTTGTCTTTTGCAAACTAGTGGCAGACACATTTAGATCATATTTATGCATTTATAAAGCTAAAGATTTGGTTATGGTCATTTTTCCCCAAAAAATACCATATTAACTCATGTTGTAGCTAATATGAATGATCGAAGTTGATTTTACCTATCTTTTTTTAAAAAACTAAAGCATATTAACAATTTTAAGAGTGTATTTGAGCAAAAATTGATTCAAATTGGTCAACACCAAACTGGAAGTTGTTAGGAGTGACCCAAGGACAGGAGTTAGAGGAAAAAGTTTTCTAGAGCGGAGGCGGAAGCAAAGCAAGGAAATCATTGGATTGGCTATGGCTGAAGCATTTGCCTGATTTAGAAAAGTCTAGTAGGCTGTTTGTGGTTGGGGGTTTGATTTCTTCACCTCTAGGCATTTATGGGCTTAGGTTTTGGTTTGCTTAAGCATACCAAATACAAGGTATTATTTAATACAAGGTATTAGAACCACGTCAGTCTAAGGGCCTCCTTGTTTAATTCAGTTAACACCTATAAGGCTAGTGTTCATTTTCAAAACACTATGGTCTTGTTTTCCACAAAACTCAATTTGCATGCTCAGTCTCTTTCAGTTAAATGGAGTGACCACACGTGAAAATACTTCTCAGCACAATTGCACGTACGAATTCCCTCAGCAAGAGCAAACCAACATTCTTACGTGGGCGCCAGAAGGCACTGACTCTCCATGTCTGAATCCAGGGTACAGTCAAAGTAAGAGGACAGAGAAACAAAATAGTAATGGAATTAATGAGGTTTGCTCTTTTATTTGGTTATTCTTTGCTTGCTTGATTAATCCATATTAACTGAAGTTCTATATTTAAAAGAAAACAGAACGAGAACATTCCAGAAGTTGTATCTCAGGTTCATAAAACTCTAGGTAAAAAGAAAAAAGCTATTTTTTAAAAGAGGCATTTCGATAACTGACTGTCAATAAGTAAAGTTTTATATTTACTCTAAATTCATGTAGCATTTTCCTGCTAGGAAAGTGGAGAAATTTGAATAAATCTTTAACCTGTATATAAAGATAAAAATGCAGACAGAATATTTGAGAAATGCTTTTTTTAAAGGGCCAGGAGGAAATGTGGAAAGCCAGCACTAACATACTCATCATGTTGTCTGAACTATGTTTGTGGTAGTCATGGCAGAGGCTTTCCATTGCCTGCTCAGTGTCTGCCCTCCTCTTTTTAATAAAAAGATTCTCAGGTTTCCTTGCAGCTAGGTGTGGCCATATTTCTCTGTTTTCTCCAGTGACCTGTAAGTTGTATATAGTTGTTGCAGGGGGCAGAGAGGAAACTTCCTTAAATGGAGAAAAGGGTAGCCCTGCGGTCAATATATTTCTTTTGCTAGAGCTCCAGCAGCCAGATTGGCTTTGAGGATTAAGAATAATGAAGGGAATTTGCAGATGTCATGATACTATACATAGAGAACCCTAAAGATTCCAAGAAAGTGCTAGAACTGATAAATGAATTTAGTGAAGTAGCAGGATGCTTCACTAAAGCAGAATTGATATTCAGAAATCAGTTGCATTTTTTATATGCCAATAATAAACTATCAGAAAGGGATATTCAGAAAATAATCCCATTCACGATTGCTCCAAAAAGGATAAAATACCTGATAATAAATTTAACCAAGTATGTAAAAGGTCTGTACTCAGAAAATAATAAGATACTGAAGAAAGAAATTGAAGAAAATACAATTAAGTGTAAGCACATACCATGTTCAGGGATAGGAAAATTTAACATTGTTGAACTGTCCACACTACCCAAAGCAATCTATAAATTCAATGAAATTCTTATTAAGATACCAATGATGTATTTCACAAAACTAGAGAAAGTATTTCAAGAATTTATACAGAACCACAAAAAGCCCCAAATAGCAACAATCTTGAGAAAGAAGAACAAAGTTGAAGGAATCATGCTGCCTAATATCAAACTGTACTATAAGGCCATAAAACTAAACTGTAAGGCCATAGTAATCAAAATATCATGGTACTGGCATAAAAACAGACACACAGATTAAGAGAATAGAAGGAGAGCCCATAAATAAACCCATAACTTTATAGTCAATTAATATTTGACAGAGGAAGCAAGCACATACAATGGGCTAAAGACAGTTTATGCAAGAAACGGTGTTGGGAAAATTGGACAGACACATGCAGAAAAATGAAACTGGACCACCTTCTTATACCACACACAAGAATAAATTCAAAATGGAATAAAGTCTTAAATGTTAGATCCAAAACCATAAAAAGCCTAAAAGAAAATATAGGCAGTAAAATCTTGGATATTGCTTATAGCAGTATTTTTTCCTGATATATATTCTCAGGCAATGGAAACAAAAAAAACAAAACAAAACAAAACAAATGGGACTATATAAAACTAAAAAGTTTTGCACAGCAAAGGAAACCATCAACAAAGTAAAAAGACCACTCCCTAAATGGGAGAACATCTTCACTGATACATGTGATAAGGGGCTAATCTCCAAAATTTATTACAAAGGACTTATAAAACTCAACACCAAAAAAAGCCCAAACAATCCAATTAAAAAATGGTCAAAGGACCTGAATAGACACTTCTCCAAAGATGGAATACAGATGGGCATATGAAAAGATGCTCAATGTCACTACTCATCAGAGAAATGCAAATTAAAACCACAATGAGATACCATCTCACAATGGTCAAAATGGCCATCATCAATAAATCAACAAACAACATGAGCTGGGGAGGAGAAAGGGGAACCCTCATACACTCTTGGTGGGAATGCAGACTGGTGCAGCCACTGTGGAAAGCAGTGTGGAGATACTTCAAAAAATTAAAAATGGAACTGCCTCATGACCCAGCAATTCCACTTCTGGAAATTTATCTGAAGAAACCCCAAACACTAATTCAAAAGAGTATAAGCACCCTTATGTTCATTGCAGTGTTATTTACAATTGCCAAGATTTGGAAGCAGCCCAAGTGTCCACCAACAGATGAATAGATAAAACAACTATGGGACATGTATGCAATGGACTACTACTTGGCTATAAAAGAGAAGAAAACTACCTTGTACAACAGCATGGATGGACCTAGAGAACATTGTGCTAAGTAAAATGAGTCCATCAGAGAAAGACAACTACCATGTGATTTCACTCATGTGTGGAATATAATGAACAAACTGAACTAACACGCAAAATAGAAACAGGCTCATAGATAGAGAGCAGGATGACAGCTAAGGGAGGGGAGGGTAAGGGGTGGAGGGATCTGGAGTGAAAAAGAGAAAGGACTCGAGGACATGGACACCAGTGTGGTGATTGCAGGGAGGAGGGTGGTGCGTGGAGATGAAAGAGGGTTTAAAGGTGATAAATGGTAATGGAAAAAACACAATGAAAATCAGTGTTCAAAAAAGATTGGTGAAGGGACATGATCGAAGCCCCATTCCCTGGTGACTTTAGAAGCCACCGCACTCCCACTGTAGGTACACCTCTGTTACTAGTAACTGAATGCAATTCCTAACTGGTGTATTCATCAAGGGTGGAAAACAAAATTTACCTTTTTTTGGAAGGGGGATGTATCTAATGTCTAGATGTCAGTCCCTAGTGTAGAGTAGGCATATCCAACATACGTTTTCATTGTGTGAAGGTTTTGCACGAGGCAAATGTACATAACATTATCATAGCATCCAACCTAAGTGAACACTGGGAGCTTAATGACTTTTTTCTCTCTAAGTGTATCCTGTAATCAAGTTCAAGCAACCTTCATATTATAAAATAAGATATGTATATTTGTATTATTTTTTAAAAAATATCGTATATGTATGTACTTTTATTCACTTTTACAGCCCGCTTCTTACCATTAGGTTTCTAGTGAGGAAAAATGTAGAATTGGGATGAGAGTGGACCTGATGTGGGTTAAAAATATCTGTTTGGAGGGGGTGGGAGAGGGGGTGGGGAGAAAATACAGACAACTGTAATTGAACAACATTAAAATAATTTAAATTACAAAAAAGAATATCTGTACACATGAACGCACTGTGGAGGCTTGGGCAAGAGTGGGGTTTGCCCCTGAGTTACTGTGGTGAGCGCCCTGGTGGTTTATTCCAACAGAGCTTATTTTGAATTTGAATATGTTCTTGCTTTTAGAATCTGTGCTGCCCCCAGGGAAGGATTGTGTTAGATAATCTGTGTGGCATTGAACAAAACCCTTTACTTGGAAATATTCAGTTTGTACTTATTGGATGATGCCAGATTGTTTCCTTTGTTACACTGTTTACAGAATCCAAGAAGAAAACATTAAGTTATATATTGCCCAAGTCTAGTGTACAAATAAATAACTGATTTGGAGGGCAATAAGAGATTAGGCAAATAAAATAAGAATGCTATTTTTAAATGTAATATTCTGTAACATACCTGATTACATACTTATGATCCTGGATAGATTGAACTAATAAAATCCAAGAAGCATTTTATTTCCACAGTGTATGTGTTCAGCAAACCCTAAGCGATCATTTTAAGAGGCTGTGGTATCCATCCAGTTTTGCTTTATCTCTGGCATTCTCCCATGCAGACACTGCAATAAAAATAAACACTCCTACTCAGATATTTATTCATAACTCCACGATGCTTGTGCATTTGACGGCATTTATTGCTTAGTTCAGGAAGCCCATCTGATTTACCTCTTCAGTAAGAAATGACTGCAGTAACATTTAGCTGACGTCGTCCACTACCTCTTCTAGTGAGACATGCCGTTCCTTCCCTTTTCTCCACTGACCCTTTCTCTGACTCACCAGTAAATCATTAAGGGCTTGCAATTATGGAAAACTCTTCCTGGTTTTTCTCTACTCTTCTTTATCTTCATAAAAAGTACTAAGAAGTATTCAGGCCAGCAGCCTCATTATTTCTTCATATTTGTCCTCTCTGATGCCTTGTGTCCTTTCCCTTTAAGTGTAAGCCTACAAAGTCATGATTTTTGAGCTCTAAAACACTCTATTCAGAGTGATACTGACAGCTAACCTTAGAAGGTATGGAATTTTTGCCTTACTCTTTCCAGTGTAGAATGTCCTGTGTGTGACACCCAGAGCTGCTTTCACAAATCGGAGATACAATTATGTAATGGCGTGTATCCACCATTATAATATCATACAGAATATTTCCACTGCCCTAAAATCCCTGTGCTCTGTGCATTCATTCCTCCTTTCTCATTAATCCCTGGAAACCACTGATCTTACTGTCTCCATAGTTTTGTCTTTTTCCAGGCTATATTTGAGCTCATACACTATGTAGCCTTTTCATATTGAATTCTTTCACTCAGTAATATGCATTCAAGTTCCTCCCACGTTTTCTCATGGCCCAATAGCTCATTTCTTTTTAGAGCTGAACAATCTTCCATTGTCTGTATGTACCACAGGTTTATCTATTCACCTCCTACAGGTCATCTTGGTTGCTTCCAAGTTTTGGCAATAACGCATAAAGCTGCAATAAATATCCATGTGCAGACTTTTGTGTAGATATAAGTTTTCAATTCCTTAGTAATTAGTATTTTAAGAAATAAGCTCAGTCAGTCAATATACACTTATTCTTACCGTCTTATGTGCCAGGACCGTGCTAGTCTCTGGAGTGAACTGGTCGCTGCCTTCATGTCTGTTTTCCCTGGAGAATGTAGGCTCCATAAGGCAGGTATGTGTCTAGGGTGTTCACTCTATTCA
>PVKM010001324.1:0-80088 GCA_004027735.1 Carollia perspicillata | reverse complement strand
GCACGGTTACAACTCCTGAAACCAGGCAGAGCAGTTCCCAACAGAGAGAAACATCAGTGTGTGGTTGCCTCTCATACACCCCGCACTGGGGACCTGGCCTGCAACCCAGGCAGGTGCCCTGACTGGGAATCGAACTGGCAACCCTTTGGTTCACAGGCTGGCACTCAGTCTGCTGAGCCACACCAGCCAGAGCACATTTCGTCTTATTAACATAACTGAACCACATGCTACATATGTATGACTCTGTGTAACTTGTTTTCCCTCTCCTTCCACCCATCCACTTAATTGTGCCATGGAGATTTTCTACCATTTTCAGTTATTTGGAGCACGGTCAAATAGTCAAAGGGAAAGCATTAGAAACCTCTGATCTGACAATATAAATGTCAGTGTTAACACCCAAACTCCTTTTATTTAGAGGAGAGCACTTTAGTTTTCATTTACTCATTTTTTTAGATACAATGCTAATAAGTTTTTATATGGTTTTGTCCTGTAACAAATTATAAGGGAGAAGCTAGGCAGGTAGCAAGAAAAACAGCTGACAAAAGTATAAAAAACGAACAGACAAAAATCTCAAATCTTTTACTTACATAGAGCATTTATTGTAGGGAAAACTGTCACTGTTAGTCTGTACCATAGGGACAAATAGTTATCAGCTATTATTTCTCCCCATCATTAATTTGTGATTTTTGTCCTCTGAATTTCATGTTTAAGTACTGGCTTCCTGTTTCTCTTTATATTTGTAGCAGTACAGTTTTTGGTTGTGTGACCTGGTTAAAAATGTAAAGAGAATATTTTTTTAGGTTTTGAATGCCAGCTTGTTTGAGAAGTAACTAACTTGTCTTATTTGGTTCACAGTTGTGGACATCTGGGGCATTTCCTTATTTTTCTTCCTAATATACTTGTTCATATGTGTGGCCTATAAGTAGTTTCTACAGATAGATGCTGTTAAAAAAGGCACAAACCTTTATTTATCAGCCAGCTGTTGTGATTATAGTTAGAGCAAGCTTAACAGAGAGAAGCTTATGGATAGAGTATCTTACGGCTTTGCCTGTCCTACGAGAGAGG
The DNA here is from genome assembly GCA_004027735.1 of Carollia perspicillata. NCBI lineage: Eukaryota > Metazoa > Chordata > Mammalia > Chiroptera > Phyllostomidae > Carollia > Carollia perspicillata. The sequence continues at coordinate 79,023 of PVKM010001324.1, read as the reverse complement.
AAACTGCGTGGTAATAGGGTAGAGCTAATCTGGGCCCTTCGTTCCATGCCCTGAGGGAAGTGTTTGCCTTCATTGGTCAAGAAGTAAAGCAGTACTTTTTTCCCCCAACAATTACTTTATACATTTATATAAAATAGTATTTTCATTGGTTATTGATAAAGAACTGAAAAGTATCATCATTGAGACATTATTTAATTTGCTGTTAACTTTTTAAATATGTGCTTTCCCAAACACCATCTGTGGAAGCATGAATGCATTGTCTTGTGTAGAATATGCTTGTCTCTGGACAGAAACGTTTGAATTTTCAAGAGGTGTGGTTGACCTGTCCTGTTCTTTTCATGGATAAATATGGAGTCTCTTTTTTTTTCCCCCCAAAGATTCTATTTATTTATTTATTTATTTATTTATTTATCTACTTATTTTTAGATAGAGGGGAAGGCAGGGAGAGAGGGAAAGAAACATCAGTGCGTGGTTGCCTTTTGCACGCCCCCAACTGGGCACCCAGCCTGCAACCCAGGCATGTGCCCTGACTGGGAATCAGACCGGCGACCCTTTGGTTTACAGGCCAGCACTCCATCCACTGAGCCACACCAGCCAGGGTGGAGTCTCTTTTCTTTTATTGAAGTGTCTTATAAACCTTCTCTCTCTCTTTTTAAAACTAGATTTCATTTATAAAAAAATGTTAAGGATTTCTTTGATAAATCTTTTTCAGTATTAACTTTTTTATGTTGCTTGAACCCTTCTAGGCGGGATCTCTTGAGGTTTTTTTCAATCCAGTTCCTTTGGAACTACAAGGTCTGTCCAGAAAAAGTCCAGCGATTGTTAACATAACAGAAACAGTTTGCGTGACATCGATGTAACCTGGCAGCCAAGGAGAGTGGATTGGAATAAGCATGCTAGAACAATGACTACTTGACTGGACTAGTCATTGGGGGTGGTAGATGCTGTTGAGTGAGCATGTGTACTGTGGTCACATTATGACTGAGAGAGTAGAGCAACGAATCTACATCACATTTTGTGTTAAGCTTGAACATACCTCCATGGAAACTATTTGGTTGATTCAGAAGGCTGCAGTTATGGGCCACTGGTGATTGGCAGCTTCATCATAACAAGGTACCCACTCATGCATCACATCTCGTCAGAGTTTTTTGGTGGAACATCAAAGCACCCAGGTGATTCAGTCCCCCTACAGCCCAGATTTGGTGCCCTGTGACTTCTGGCTTTTGCCAAAACTAAAATACCTTTGAAAGGGAAGAGATTTCAGACTGTCAATGAAATTCAGAGAAATATGACAGGGCAGCTGATGGTGATTGGGAGAACTGTGTGAGGTCCCAACGTGCCTACTCTGAAGGGGACTGAGACATCATTGTCCTATGTACACTGTTTCTTATATTTTATATCTTCAATAAATGTCTCTAATTTTACATTACTTGGCTGGATACCTTCTGGACAGACCTTGTATGGTTAATATTCGTTTTTGCAAGAAAAGCTGATATGTTTTAAAAATCTGTGTTTAAGTGTTTGTTGAATGTTCAGCATATGCTTGTGCTTTGGGGATTGCCAAGTGTGTGGGTTTATGAATGTGAATGTTTATTTTTAACAGTTTACACGGCATTCCTTAAAAGTTAATGTGGCCTTCCAGTTGTGTCTTTAAAGAGAGAGAGACTTTAATGATTTGAACATGGAAAAATTCTCTGCACTTTAGAAGTAAGGGTAAAATCAGGGATTCCACTTAAGAGTACCTTTTAGAATGGTGTTCCTGGTACTGCCGTGTACAGGTTAGCATTCTGTAGTTTTTAGGTAGAAAAGCAGACTAAAACATTTTCATAGTTTTAGAGAGTTTAAAGTCAAAAAGACTTCTAGCCAGAAAATTCAGCTGGTTAAAATTTTTATTATAGTATAAATTGTTTGTATTCTAGGTTAATTACAGTACTCACAGACTTCTGATGCTGCCCATTGGGGATAGATTTAGATTTCTATATTTTAAACTTCTTTCAGTGTTACTGAGAGAAAGGCTCGTTTTCTGTTACAAGTTAACATTCACTTTGAATGAGCTACCATAATTTTAATTGCATGAGAGAAGATATGGTTATCCCTGATAAACTGGAGAAAGTTGAGGATTATTTTTTTAAGTACATAAATGTAGTAAAAAACTGTCAGTGAAAATAACGTATTAAAGTTCCTGGAGGATTAGAAAGGATTAGAATATTGGCATTCAGGGTAATCAGGTAATGATATTTCCAGGGAACCTGGTTAGAACTCAAATTGATAATTTTAAAGACTAGATTGTGTCCAGAGTATTTAAGGTTACAAGTCCAAAAAACTTTATGAAATTTTCCCATTTTGGGGGGGTATTTTTCATCATTCTTACAAAGTGAAAAATAGTGTGTATGTGTGGTTTTTTTTTTTTTTTAATTTACTGGGCATACTGGGCATTTTTTGTTTATACTTTGTTACTCTAAACAACGGTAACCATCTACTTAGCAATGTGCCTGGAATTTAGTAGTCGCTCAGTAAGTTTATTTATTTTTAAAAAAACTGTTCTGGCGATCTGTAACTAGAAAATGAAGTACTCGGTTTCGAAGGTCTCTTCTGGTTAAATGATGTGGATTCTGCCGTGTCTTGATAGATATACAGGGTCCAGCAGAAGTAAGGCCTGCTTGAGTGCGGTTGGTAGGGTAATAATATGGGTGCAATAATTTATAGTTTTAATTTGAACATTTCAGCTGAAATGTCATATGGTGTGCTTGAGTGTGGTAGTGTTATGTTACAGAATCACATGCTTATGACTTTGTGGTAAAAAGGGGGCGTTGTTTGTGCTGGGCCCTGTGTGTCCTGGGAAGGTGGGGTGGTGTTAAGTGTGTCTGTGTCTGTTTTGTCAGAGACAGCATGCCTTGTCTGTTGAGTTTTTAAACAGATTGGCATAGAAGGTACAAAAGTATCACCAGTATGACCACAAGGCAAATGATAAGAGTTAAACCAATCTGGATTATGGACTGGGTATTCCCGTCTATTCATCATGCTAGTGGTCCTGGTGTTCAGACGTTTCTCATCGATGACCACACGGTCAGCTGAACCAACCAAGGGATTTCAGGACACTAAAGAAAGCAGTTAAATTATTCGCCTCCTGCAGCTTCTTAAACTGGCCAAGGGTGAGAGATTTACCATTAAGTGTGTAAAGTAGAAGAAAAGAAAGTCTGCTCAGTCAGTGTTCTTAGCTAAGAACCTGATTTTGCTTCTCTCTCGACTGTAGCACTTTCTGAAACTTGAGGAAAACCACTTGCTTAGCACAGCTGTTGACTTCCTACAACTGAAATGCTTTCCATTCCCTTTAAAATAAGTCCTTCTGATGCAGAATGTAGATCACATGTATCATTCAGACCAAAAAAGTTTGCTGAGACTACTCCCGGTCCCTTGCCCTGGGTCCGGAATCTTCACATTCCGGGCAGAGCTCCAGCTGTTCGATTTAGTTACCGGGCTCGGATTGGCTGTGCTGCCCACTCTTTGCTCCACCCCTTAGCTTTCACTGGGAGAGAAAGTTCTTGAGCCAGAGATTAAATGCAAGCGCTGTCACCAGCCTTTCTGAGTGCAGCCGGCACCATGGGTGTGCTCCAGAGCAACCTGTGTCTGCTCTGAGCCCCCGCCCTGCCTCCCCTTTCACCCTGTTTCCTCTGGCAGGATTTTAAGTACAGCAATGCAAGAAGATCTCTCCTCCCAGAAGTCATCATTCCGAAGTGTATTGCCTCTTGATTGCTGGAAAAGAATCTTAAATTCATTTCAAAAGTAACTTAAGACAAAACTTACTGCAAGGGATGAAAGGACCGTTGAAATTGATCAGCACTAATTTTCCACTGTGCCAGAGTGTGCAGTGTCTTTCAGAGGAAGCTGTAGCAGAGCTGGTGAGTGGGCCATGCCGGTGGGGAGAATTGAGTGTCCCTCATCTCCCTCTCTCCCTAGGGACAGTAGTCACGAGTGCCGGGTGTGCGGGGTCACGGAAGTGGGTCTTTCTGCGTATGCAAAACACATTTCTGGCCAGTTGCACAAAGATAATGTTGATGCCCAAGAAAGAGAAGATGATGAAAAGGGAGAGGAAGAGGAAGAAGAGTATTTTGACAAAGAACTCGTTCAGTTAATAAAACAAAGGAAAGAACAAAGTCGGTAAGTAATGATTTTGATTTTTTAAAAAGCCTATCTGTAACACTATAGTAAATAATATTTTCCATTTCCATACTTGTCAGCCTGTAGAATTCAGTCTTATCTTAGTTACAAAGTTTAGCTTGAAGTTGCCGTCTTATGCATAAAAAAAGGAACAATGGAGTGCTTTCTTGAACTACCACATTCTCGGCTTTAAAACTCACTCCGTGTTGCTCCTGCATAAAGGCTAGGCAGCTATGTTCCATACCTGACATTTTTACCATGTCGATAACTATGTTTAGAACTGTCTTTTTTGGTACTAAAGTTTTTGGATACCAATGAATTGTTTTTATCAAATATCCACATTTTCTAGTGGAAAGCTATTAGTATATAAGCTCTACATGAATATTTTATATACTATTCTTATTGCACCCCTAGGAAAAAATGTTTTGCCTAATGTGAATCAACATGGTGCTTCTACCAAATTTGATTTCGCCTTATATTAAGTGCTTTAGTAAATATTTATTGAATAAAATTATATTTTAAATTTGACAATGTCAAGATCATTTCAGAAGTATAAGTTTTTCTACTTGTACTGCATAATTTCACACCTACATCTGTAATTCACCTATTAGGCTGTTTGTTGTATTTTAACCTGATTTGTGGTCTGCAGACTTGAATGAAGCAGAAATTTTAAGATCAGTAAAAAAGATATAACCAATTGTTATATTGGAGTAATTTTGCAAGTCCTAGGACTGAGAAACATTTCAAGTTCAAAAGTAAAATTTTAAAGATTGTTCCTACATACTAGTGATATCGGGTCTGCACTTCATTTTTAGTTGAAAGTTTGAATAGAAGTAATTTTCACTCTATATGGTAAAAGCTTTGAACAGGTCCTTGAAGGAGACTTTGTTAGTTTTAAAATGTCAGTGGCAACTTTGTTCTTAAATTGTTCAGTCCTTCACCTGACATTCCCACCACTCTCAGTATAGCTGTCTGTAGTTTACTCTTCTTTTAGGGTGTTGGAGCCTCTAGAAGACACAACTCTATTTTATTACACTCTCTTGCATTGTTAGCTTATCTGTGTAAATGATTGAACATTAAGTCACAGGGTAAAGAGGCCTCTCAGTAAATTTATATTGTAATTAACTATTCTTTGAGAATTCTAATACGCTTTTTGGTGACCTATTTATAAAGTCATCTACTTATTTCTTCATGGTTCCCCCACCACCCTTCATAAGGTTTTTAACTTAGATTGATCTTTCCGGGCTGTGGGTTTAGCTGCGTGCTTTTATCCCCTTGATCTATGTGTTTCACGATGATCTAGGAGTTCTGCTTTGTAACTGACGTATTGCCTGATTCTCTCATTTCTGGGTCACGTTAGTATGGCTGAGTCAGCGATTTCCTTGGGTGTCAAAAGTTGCTGACTGCTTAGAAACAAAAGATAAAAGCACTTTGGCTAATGGTGGTACAAGTATTCCACCAATGTATGTGATAACAATTATCTCCTGTTTAGAAATTGTTGTAATTCATAATATAAGTGAATGTTTGAACTTTTAGGTAAATTAACAGTTCATCCTCTGAAAAAGGAAGAAATTCTAGTTTGTGTCCAAAATCTTGTAGACACAAGAAACTTTTAAAGCCAAGTAAATCAGTACTGAGTGTAAGATTCCAGTCCAGTTCAGAGGAGGGAACCCAACTACAGAAACTCTGTTTTGGGATTTTCATTCTGCTGGGACCTAGTGGTCAAGAGTGCAGACTCTCGAGTCAGACGCCGAGGCCCAGACCTCTGTCGTAGCACTTCCTGTGGGATTCTGGGAAAGTGACACAGCCTCTCCAATCCTCGTTTCCTCAGCTAAGAAGTAGGAGCAGTGAGAATACTTAACTCAGGATTGTGAACATTAAATGAGATAATCTACATAAATTGCTTAGCATTAAATGCCTTAGAGTTAGTAGGTACTCAGTAAATTTTATCTGGTATCCCTCAGTTTTTTTGAGCACTGACTGTGTGCTGAATGCCGTGCTCAAACACTGTAGGAGGTTTGTAGAAGAAGACAGTTTTGCAACATATTCCTGTGATGTTTTCCTAAATTTATTCCCATTTCTGTGGGCTCCTTGTCTAAACTGAATAGTTCACACAGCTGTAGCTTCATTACGAAGACCTCCGGCACGTGGAGCTCCTTACAGCACTTGCTGTGGCAGCTGCTCACTCGCATTGGGACATTTTGCTCCTGTTCATGGTCTTATTTTCTCAGCTAGCTTGTGAGTCCTTCAGGAACAGGAATGACGCATAAAGCTTTTCATTCCCCACTAACAGTCATTGAATGTGTGCTGGATAAAGTGTTTTGCATATGAAAGTGTTTTGCAATGAAAGTGATTATGCATAATAAAATCTTACCATTTAAAATGGGTTAAGAACTGGGTTTTTCAGAAACAACCAATAACTGGAGAAATCACAGTATTAAGAGAGCTGAACTTAAATTGTATTAACGTGATAACCACAGCTATAATATATAATTGTTTTTGTTTTCAAAAAGCTGTGCAATGTAAAAATAATCATTGGATGATGGAGGCAAAAATCCCAGAACATGGCTAGAAAAACAGCAGCAAGAAAAGGAGCATTGTATAAATGTGTCAAATTTTTAATATTTCTGGGGTGATAGGAGAAACAAGAAAATGTTTAATTTATAAATTGATAGATTATGACTATGAGTTTAATTATATCATTTAAATATATGAAAGCAACCACTATTAGAATTAAAAATGGACTCGATTACATATTCTAAGTATCAGGGGAGGGAGGTCAAGGGGAATTTTGGTGGGTTATGCCTTCAAAGGAAGTATAAGAATTCCTTTAAATCAGTAATGAAAAACTTTTTCTTCCAGACAAAATGAACCTTCCGATAGCAGCCAAGAAATAAACTCTGATGACAAGCGACTCCAGTGGAGACGAGAAGACAGAATCCCTTACCAAGACAGAGAGAGCTACAGTCAGCCAGCGTGGCATCATCGCGGACCTCCTCCACGAGACTGGAAGTGGGAGAAGGAAGGCTTCGGTAACGCCAGGAAGAGCAGCTTCGCACATTCTTTGAGGAGCAGTGGTGGACCAAGAGGCTGTTCTGGGTGGCAGAAGGGCATTGCAGGAGGCTCTTCAACTTGGTTTCATAACCACGGTAATTCTGGAGGTGGTTGGCATTCAAATAATGGAACAGTAGCTTGGAATCACAATGGTTCAGGAAGGAATTCCAGCTGGCATTCTGAAGGAACAGGTGGCTTTTCCAGTTGGCATATGAGCAGCAGTAACGGAAACTGGAAATCCAGTGTACGTGGTACAAATAGTTGGAATTATAGTAACCCAGGAGACAAATTTCAACCAGGCAGAAACAGAAATCCTAACTGTCAAATGGAAGACATGCCTATGCTGTGGAACAAGAAATCTAAGTCCAAAAAATACAGTCAAGAGAGATATAATTGGCAGCGGCAAGAAAATGACAAAGTTGGTACAGTTGCCATGTATAGAGGTCCTTCTGAAGGATTTATAAATGATAAATTTTCATCACAAAACTTATTTGACTTCAATTTTGAGCAGGTGGAAAGCCAAACCACTAAACAGGCAGACACCATAGCTTCCAAAATTGGCGGGAAGAACGGCAGTGCAGCACGGGAGAAGTTCCGGCGCTGGACTCCTTACCCTTCCCAGAAGACTGTGGATTTACAGTCAGGAATGAAGGAAGTCACTGGTAACAGGTCAGATATGACAGATAAGCCTTCGTTTGATTTTACCTTAAACACAGGAACACGAGAGCCCCAAGTTGATGAACCAAATAATCCCCCAAGAGTGAAAACACAAAAAGAAACACACACTGGATCTCTTCACCTCAGAGCCCCGTCTGACTGCACCGCCTCCTGTGAGGTGGTAAGAGAATGCCCCACTACAGAAAAACCTGAACAAGGGCAGAGCTTCAATAAGATGCCCCCACTGAAGTCCCCACTTCTTCCAACTCCAGTCACTAAATCAGTCCCTCAAAAGCAAGGTCCAAAGAATCCATCAAAAAGCACCAAAGTGAATTCTTTTTTTTCTAGAGAACATTCAAATTCCTCGAACAAACCCAAGGAAGAAGACAGTCACGATTCTTCTGGCATGTCCAAGTTACAAAGTTCACGTGTTTTAAAGGGGAGTAAAAGTAAATTTGGCACTCAAAGGGAACCTGGTGAAAATTTAAGTGATACATTACAAAAAGCCCAAGAGGTGTTACAGTTTCACGAGTCATTGCAAAATCCACTTCTTAGCAATTCTAAAAGGACCAGGAGTTGTACAAAAGCAAGCAGGAATGTGGAAGAGTCTGAAAAAGGATCTTTGAAGATTGAGTTTCAAGTGCGCTCGTTAGAAGGTGAAAGTGATGGAGAGGTATCGGACACGGAAGGGCATGGAGCAAAAATCGGAGCCCTGAGTTCCGCAGCTACAGAAGTTTTATCCTGCAGCACTCACAGTGCTGATGAGAAGGAAGGGGAAGACCAAAACCTGAAACCATCCAGAAAACTACCCACTTCCCCGTGTAATTCAGTAGTTCACCAGAAAGAACCTGAGTTGGAAATGACGTCTGCGACCAGTCCACACTCCGACTTACTACTGGACATGAAAACCTCTCTGGAAGATGTGCAAGTTGATGACTCTCTGAAATCTCAGGTATCTTATGAAACAGAAGGCTTTGAGAGTACCAGCTTGGATGCAGAGCTCCAAAAGAGTGATATTGCTCAGCCCTCGGGCCTTCTCCTGCCAGAACTAAGTAAGCTCGGCTTTCCTGCCTCACTCCAAAGGGATCTCACTCGACACATTAGTTTGAAGAGCAAAACTGGAACACACCTTCCTGAGCCAAACCTCAATAGTGCTCGCCGCATCCGCAATATTAATAGTCACCGAAAGAGTGAAACAGAGAAGGAATCTGGGCTCAAGCCGACCCTTCGGCAGATTCTAAATGCATCTCGGAGAAATGTCAATTGGGAACAGGTCATTCATCAAGTAACCAAGAAAAAGCAAGAGTTAGGCAAAGGATTACCCAGGTATGTGCCTCTTTTTAATATCCATTTATCTTTTTTTTCAGCTTACTTTGACCTGGTCAAGAGAATTCTTGTTACATTTAATTAAATGCTTGCAAAAAACGTGTCTGTAGATGTCTGGTTTAAATATTAAAGAGTTACTGCTTCTCCATAACAGGTGGAATAAAGTGTTTCCCAGTGGGGAATTCAGATGAAAAAGGAACACACTACTCTGAGAAATGAGATGGGGACAAGGGACAAAATCAGAAATACAGCACTGTGGTTTGGGGGCCGGAAAGTGACAGCCTGCAAATCTGCACCTTACATGTAGGACTGGAGCAGTGTGACTTGGAACTGTTCCCGCTGCCTTTTACTTAGGACCCATCGATAGTTACCCTTCTGTGTTTACTCTCAGCATTGTATTTGTGATCACAAAATATTTTCTCTTAGTACTTACATAACATTTTGCCTAATCGTGTGATACTGAGGCACAAAACTTTTCCGAATGGTAAAGCAGCATTCAGCATAGGTTTGTGACTTGAAAACCATTCAGCTGTATCATGTATGTCCCTCCAGGCTTCAATTTCTGCCTTTATTGAACTGACATTTATTGTGCCCTCTTATCCTTTTCCATAACTTGTATTATCGGTGTTATAAAGTTCTTAGTATAGTGTCTGGTATTTGTGAATGCTTAATAGACATTTTATTTTGTTTGCTATTAAAATTATGTACTTATTGTTGGCTTCGAGCTCCACATCAAATAAAACCCTCAGTTTTTACTCTCTCAAATGTATTTTCATAGCTTTATACTAATCTCTACTTGGTATTAATCTCTACTGAGATATACGTCTGTATTTGTAGCCTCGGTGCTTAACACATTCTGGCACAGTAAGTGGTGCTCCCTTCTCTCGCTTTGTTTGATTTATGATTTTTTTCTTTCTTTCTTAAGGTTTGGTATAGAAATGGTGCCTCTAGTACAAAATGAACAAGAGGTCTTGGATTTGGATGGGGAGCCTGATCTGGCCAATCTGGGGTTCCAGTGGGAAGACGTTTCCATTTCCTCATCCCCTGGGTTGGCAAGGAAGCGAAGCCTCTCTGAGAGCAGCGTGATCATGGACAGGGCTCCTTCTGTGTACAGCTTCTTCAGTGAGGAGGGGACGGGCAAGGAAAATGAGCCCCAGCAGAGGTTTTCACCTGGCAGCTCACTGAGGGCTGCGCAGAGTCAGAAAACAGCCATGGGCCTTAAGCAGGAAGTGACACCTCTGGGGGCCTCCCTGAGAACAGGTGAAAGGGCTGCCAGTGTTGCTGCTCGAAGACGACATAGTGCCCAGTTACCCTCTGATTGTGCAATGTCTCTGATGCATTTGGCAAAAGACCTGAACGGCCAGGAGAGTTCTGCACCACCCTCAGAGACGCACAATGGCCAGGAGAGTAACGGAGAAGGGAACTCTTTATCATCAAATGCATCCTCAGCTCTTGCCGTCTCCAGTTTGGCAGATGCAGGCACAGACAGCAGCTGTACCTCTGGTGCTGAACAGAACGACGGCCAGAGCATTAGGAAAAAGCGAAGAGCCACTGGAGTGAGTATGATTCCTGTGCCTTTTGTAGAATATTTAATGTGGTCACTTGAATGTTATAAGAAAGATTTAGCTGCTTACGTTTTCTTGGGTATCTAGGGTTGTGGTTCTCCCTACTCTGGAATAGAAGACTTGTGAGGTTCTTACTCTTCCTTTCAGATTATTCTACTTGTTTCTTTCACTGAGTAATTCTACAAACTTAGATGTAATTGAATATGAATGTACAGTACTAGGAAAATATGAAGTCATCTCTAAAATTAGTCATCAAGGCAATGAAGTTTGTATCACCTGACAAGGAGTAAGCCACATCTTCAGCTGTAACTTAATCTGTTTCCATGACGCTGTCTGTACGGCTGCTGAGGAAAGGCACTCCAGGGTTGCCTCTGGAGGGCATGGATGCGCGTTGGGCCCAGGAGTTTTAGGCTTAACACCAAGATGGTTTCCGTAGTAATAGAGTACGTCTGTGTGAGCGTAGTCTCAGAAATAGTTGTAGTCTCTGTTACTCTATCTTTTGTACTTCGTTCATCCAGCCTGACCTTTCAGAATCCATGCCTTCATTGCCATCACTTCTGTTCTGGCGTCTCTGTTGCCAGTAGTGCTTAACCCTTTCAGGAGCCTTAATGGAAAGAAAGACTCGTGATGGCGCTGCGGTCTGGAGTCTGACAGTGCGAGAAAAGGGAGTGTGTCCTTAACGCTGAGGCGGTATAGCCGAGTGGATGAGGGTCTGGGGGATAGACCTGGATTCCAATTCCAAGTCTGCCCCCAACTTTGAGCTAGGCACTGTAGTGGGTGGATATTGTTGGATAAGAGATTATCCTTTGACAAAGCTAGTATTTGGGGGCTTGTCTCAATAGACCGTTTAGCTTTTTGTTTTAAAAGTTTTATTGCTGAAATTTAAAGTAGAAATTGCTCCACAATGAAATCAGATATATGTTGTCACTGGTTGTGCCCACAGTCTTCTATGTGCCTTGCTTTACCAAGGTTTAAAATGCTTTGCCTGTGCCCTGTGGGCTCAACCACCTCTAGAATGCTGGGAAGGTACTTGACCTCGATCTTTTTAAAAAATCATACACATTTATTCAACTGATATTTTAGTTCCTATTGTGAGCACGAGAGTCCTACCGCTGTCCTGTTAGAGATGATGGAAATAATGAAGAATGTTGTGTGACTATCTCAGAACTGATTTTTTTTTTCCCTTCCTGGATAATAGCCATTACACATTTAATGTTACTCATTTTTCTGTATCTCCTCAGGATGGATCTTCTCCTGAAGTCCCAAGTCTTGAGAGAAAAAATAAAAGAAGGAAAATTAAAGGAAAGAAAGGTATAGTGCAGAATATTCTGTCTGAAAGAAATTGTTCTTTTAGCAACTCAGACTTTTTACAGCCTGATACAGAATATAGCTTGTGGTTATAAAACACTGATTGCCCATTTATTAGTATTTTTTTTTCACATTTTTTACATTTTTCTAATGGCATAGAAAAATCAATGGCATTGATTTTCCACTATATATGTAGTTGCAGCTATAGAAGAAATAGGTGATGTCATGTAGACCTGTAAGCTAAAGTTAATATGTATCTTGGACAAAATGAGTTCAATATAAGTCTTATCGGGCCTTATCTGGGAGGAAGGGGAACAGGCCTTTGGTAAATTTTTGTCCATCTTTATCATTCCTAGCAATTTCTTTTTTTCTTTTTTAAGATTTTATTTATTTCTTTTTAGAGAGAGGGGAAGGGAGGGAGAAAGAGAGAGAGAAAAATCAATGTGTGGTTGCCTCTCACGTGGCCCCCACTGGGGACCTGGCCTACAACCTAGGCATGTGCCCTGACTGGGAATCGAACTGGCGACCCTTTAGCTCTCAGCCTGCGCTTAATCCACTGAGCAACACCAGCCAGGGCCATAGCAATTTATTTTAGTCTCCATTTTTGAGGCATCTTTGTTGCTTTTCTCATATGAATTAAGGAGAGAAGTTGCCGACGTGGTTCCCTGACCAATGTGCTTCTACGGCGCTTGCTTTGCCCCTGGCTCTAACCCCGTGGAAAGTGATTGGATGAGCCTTCGGTGATTAGCAGTGATGTGTGAGGTAGGGGTCAAGAATGACCCCGGCTTCTGGCTGAGGCAGCCGTGTGGACCAGAGGTGTCCAGCCCAAGGGGTGCATGCGACCCAGGATGGCTATGAATGTAACCCAACACAAAATTGTAAATTTACTTAAAGCCTTTTTTTTTTTGCTCATCAGCTTTTGTTAGTGTTTGTGTATTTAATGTGTGGTCCAAGTCAATTCTTCTTCTTCCACTGTGGCCCAGAGATGCCAAGAGATTGGAGACCCCTGGGTGGTTGGTGGTATCATTTGTAGAGCTAGAAAACTCCACAGGGGGAGCAGGTTGAGAGTAGAGAAAGATGATGCGTTCCCTTTTGGGTCCCTTGAGTTAAAGGACCATAGAGACACCTTGATTGAGATGCTCAAGTTGGTAGCAGGGTGTGTGGGGTCTGGAGTTCAGAAAAGAGGTCCTGGCATGTTGAATGGGAAGGAGACAAACCTAAAGATGACAAATCCGTACACATAGTAGAACATTTTACTTAAATAACTTAAGAGAACTATTTCAAATCTGTATCTCCTTCGGGAAGACTTCTCTAATAAAGATAACTATGTTAACTAACAGGCTAGAAAAACAGAGATTAGGAGGACAGTGCGAGCAGAACAGGGCTGGGCCCCACCTGAGCAAAGGTGAGGAGTGCGGTGGATGAAGGAAGACAGGGCGGTGGACACTGCGGCAGTTGGCTTGCTTTGGATGAAGGCTTCACTTGGAAGGGCAGTGGTGGGCAGTGGCTGTTGGTGAGACGGTGCCACGTGGCGGAACTCGTGAGCCTTTGCAGCACCTCCAGTCTTACCAGTTCTCAACTTTGTGTTCCTGGCTCTGACAGCCTCAGGCTTAACGTATGATCTGTGAGATCTGATGAGTGTCCAGTTCCTATTGGGGAGAAAATAAAGGCTTGTCCTAGATAACTGATGTAGTTCCATCTCCTGAGGAGCTGGATATTTAAAGGGAAGTCTTCAGTATTAAACCGAGGCTTATGGTTTCTTTTGGCAGAGCGTTCTCAGGTTGACCAGCTGCTGAATATCTCTTTAAGGGAGGAAGAACTAAGCAAATCTCTGCAGTGCATGGATAACAACCTCCTGCAAGCCCGTGCAGCCCTCCAGACGGCTTACGTTGAAGTTCAGAGGCTGCTTATGCTCAAACAGCAGGTAACAGCAGGTGGAACACTCAATGGAAATGGATCATCTATGAAGTTGGATTTGAAAATTCTTAACATGTTACTTTATTTTTAGATAACTATGGAGATGAGTGCACTGAGGACCCACAGAATACAAATTCTACAGGGATTACAAGGTATTTGGAGAGAATGTGAGGGATTGGGCCTTCTGTAGCTTGTTACTTCCTTTATCTCTGTAGACGGGAATTAAAGTCGTTACTAAAAAGCCATATGATTTATCTCATGTCTCTTTGGTTTCCTCCTTCTATAGAAAGGCCTGGTAGACTGTACATCCCCAGAATGCTTAGCTGTGGAGACAGTATGTTACAGAAAGAGCTTTGGGTTAGGAATCAAAAGACCTGGGTTCAAATCTTGGCTCTTCCATCAATATCTATATGACATTGGATAAGTCACTTAAAATATGAAAAATTAGAATATTAATGCCTGTTTTGTCTGTATCTTTGGTGGTTATATAGATATATGACAATCAATTTTGAAGAATTATGTGAGACTTTGAATTCTCTTATAATTTTTAAAAATACACATTGTCTAAGAAGCAGTGACTTTTCAGAGAACATTTTTGAATTTATGTATGTGTGTATTTTCTATTGTTCCATCCTAGAAACATACGAACCTTCTGACCGCACGTACCAGGTTCCCTGCAGCCTTGCACGAGAACAGAGGAGCAGTAGTAGATCTCAAACATCTGCTGATGCCACGCTGCTGCCTGCCCCCTTTCTCCCACTTCTTCTGGAGTCTCCGTCTTCCCATGTGTCTCCGTCATCCACAGGAGTCCCTTTCCAAGTGACCACATCTCCTCCTTTCCAAGCTCATGGCAGCATTTCTGCTCCAGACTCATCAGTTCAGATAAAACAAGAACCCATGTCTTCGGAACAGGACGAGTATTTGAATGCTGTGTCACAAGTCTCTCCTTGCAGTATGTCCAGGGAGTTACTGCAAGGTAATAGCGTGTACACTTTTCTCTGGTTTGAGGGTAATCCTGTAGTGGGTCTGGGGCAATTTATATCATTGATGTAGAGTTATACTTGCCCATTAAACTGACGTTACTACAATTAATTTTTCTTGAGGTTTTCTCCACTTAGGAGGATTATTTAAATATTAGTAGCTTTTCCTTATTTTTTTCTAATATAGAATTATTAATTTGACTTTGAGGTAGTACCTAAAAAATTCCATTTATTAGGATTGGTGCAGAAGTATATAGTTTTTGGGAGATACATGAGGTTGATGTTGTTCAGTAAATTTTCTAAATAAGATATATCCCCTGAATTTCCCAGCACTTAACTATCTTCATCATCTAAAGCAGCGGTCCCCAACCTTTTTGGCACGAGGGACTGGTTTCGTGGGAGACAGTTCTTCCATAGACCTGGGGCGGGTGGGTTTGAGGATGATTCACGTGATGTTCAAGCTCACCCCCTGCTGTGCAGCCTGGTTTCAGACAGGCTGGGGCGGGTGCTGGTCTGCAGTCCAGAGGCTGGGGGCCCTTGGTCTGAAGTACAGCCAGGATTACTGTAAGCCTGAGAGGGCTCTGGGGCTTTGAATCATTTAATGGGAACTTGGGTGGTTTTGAGAAGCAGGCCAGGTTTTTAGTCTTTTCATAAGATAACACCTGGTTACCATTTGAGAATAACTTCTGAGCAATTTAAAATCTTATCTGAAGTTTGCGTAATCACAATGGTGCTGTAATAATAATTAAGTAAAAAGTAAGCAGGCTGGCATTGTGTGATTTCTTGAGTCAAAATAAAAAGTCTGAAGAATTACTCTAGATTTGGCTACCTGTTACAGCACTAATCTAGATATCTGTATCAAAGGCATGTTACCTTTAATATTGGATTTGTTACTGTTACATGGATAATATTTAGTATTTTTTAAAAACTAGTAATGAAGCCATATAGAGACTTTTTAATTATTTTTCAAAAATAGCTTTTTCTGATTGCAAAACTAATTCATGTTCAATGTTCATTGTAAAAAATTGAGAAACTGGAGATCCAGGTATATATCATTTCAGTCTTAAATCTTACATGTAGACTTTATACAAAGGACAAATCATAGTCTGTTATAACATGCCTTCTTTTCCCTTAATATGTCATTTATCATTTCCCTGTGTCATAAAAATAATTCATCTAAAATATTTTATTTGACCAGCTGCATAATATTTGAGAAGTTGCATGATAGTCTGGATGTGCAATAATTTATATTATTTCCTTTGAATGTTTAGGTTTTTTTCTTTTTTTTAGTATTCTGTATAACATTATGTTGTATGTGTCTTTAAGTGTGTCTGATTATTTCATCAGTTTAAATTTATAGGCATGAAATAATTCAGTCAGAGAAAGTAGACATTTTTAAGTCACTGGCTTTGTAACTGCTAGCGTGTAGCTCAGTTGGATGGTGTAAACAGGTAAAATGCATAGTGAAAGTTTGGAAGAAATAAAGGCGAATGCACTGCAGCCAAGCAGATACCTGAGTGTCTACTGAGGATAAAACACGATGATCAGTATGTGGACATTTCAAATAAGAAAGAAAGGAAGGCTCATAAAAGCAGTGCCCACCCATAAGGAGCTCTTGTCGGGTATAAGACATGTGTGTTATTTGTGAGATTAACGCAAGGCAAAGCACACTGAGTGCCGTAATAGAAATGTATGTAGGTTATGGGAAGTTGAGAAGTAAAGTAACAGCTTTAAAGGCCGTGGTTTATTTAATCTATCACTGAAATAATTGGGGAAGTAGCAACACTGAAATGTCATTATTTGTTAGAGATCCAATCAGCGACAAATAATTACAATGTATGATTATAAATAGCACACAAAAAGGTGCAATAACTTTCTTCTTCTCTACTTAGGAGAGAATGGCGACCATCGCCCAGTCTCCCCAGGCATCGCTGCGACACTGTCCTCGTCAGAGCTGACAGAGGGTTTCCACGAGCCCAGCCAAGAGCTGAAGTTTTCTGTGAAGCAGGGAAGTACCAGAAACAGAGAAAATGCTCTGTATTCCCAATCAGCTGGTCTTCCTAGCGTAAATAAAGAAGGCGGAGAGCCAACCAAAGGCAACAGCGGGTCTGAAGCCTGTACCAATTCTTTTCTAAGGTCGTCCTTTGCTTCAGAAACCCCTTTGGAGAAGGAGCCCCACTCTCCAGCTGACCAGCCTGAACAACAGGCAGAGTCTACTCTGACATCAGCTGAAACCAGGGGTAACAAGAAAAAGAAGAAACTCAGGAAGAAGAAAACTCTGCGGGCCGCCCATGTTCCTGAGAACAGCGACACCGAACAGGATGTATTTACTGCCAAACCAGTGAGGAAAGCAAAAACCGTAAAGTCAACTAAAGGAGGGAAAGTGGCCACCTCCACCTGGGAGGACAGCAGAACCGGCCCAGAGCAGGAGAGTGTCAGGGACGAGCCCGACAGCGACTCCTCCCTGGAAGTCCTGGAAGTTCCTAACCCTCAGTTGGACGTGGTAGCCATTGATTCTTCTGAATCCGGAGAAGAGAAACCAGACAGCCCGTCTAAGAAGGACGTTTGGAACAGCGCAGAGCAAAACTCACTGGAAACTTCTCGTTCTGGCTGTGACGAAGTGAGCTCCACCAGTGAGATCGGCACTCGTTACAAAGACGGGATCCCCGTGAGGTAGGGATGGTGTGCTGGTCTGCTCAGAACAGCTTCCACCGCTCTTCTCCTCTTTGAAAAGTAGAGCTTTCCGGTATGACTCAGAAATTGTAAAAGAATCAAATTTGTAGAAAATCAGGCATCGCAGATGTGGCAGGCTTAAATCTTGACAGTGGAGATTTTCTGCTTTCTCATTTGTTTTGTGAATATTTACTGTACTTTTATTTCCTTTCCTATAGAAATTTCAGATGGAAAAATGACCTCAGATCGTTGCTCCTTTGCCCATTGATTAGAGCAATACTTTGAGTCAGGAAAATTTAAGTTTTACTACCTGTCCTGTTCACACAGATGCTAAGAAGACTTTTGCTATTGTTTTATAGTGTGGCAGAAACTCAGACTGTGATCTCCTCCATAAAAGGATCGAAGAGCCCTTCAGGTATTTGGTGGTTCCGTTTTATTTAAGTTAACCACAGAGAAAAAGGCATGTGAATGTGAGGGCTGGGGTTTAAATCTACTTAAATACGCTCATAGAATAGGGGGCAGGAGTTACTACCAAGAGGATTGCTTTGACCAGCAGTTACGATGTTCCTAAATCCTCAGATCCTGGCTTTTCAGTTTCTTACTCCCATCTCTCTTACTGGCTCTCGTGTCTGTTTGATGAATTCATATTAAGGTTTCGTTGACTCCAGGAGTTTTTGCTTTGAGAAGGACCTGCTTTAAGAATAACGCTTTATTCAACAGAATAATATGTGACAGATATTTGATACCTTCCAGTTACCACTCAGGAACTCATTACTTAAATGTCATTTTCTTAAGTGAAAGGCTTTCCCTGCCTTCTCTTATGGGGAAATCTTAATAATAAAGATTTTAATTGAAAATGTATTTCGCAAGGGAACTAGGCTTTATGGGGAATCCAGGGACCACTGCAGTATTTAATGGTTTTAATTTTTGAGAATCTTTTCAGACACAGCAGATATGTCTCTAAAACATAGTCTTGTTTTCTAGAAGTATCTTCAGAGCCAGGAGATGATAATGAGCCCACTGAAGGGAGTTTTGAGGGGCACCAAGCTGCAGTGAATGCAATTCAAATATTTGGGAATTTACTCTATACCTGTTCCGCAGATAAAACTGTGAGAGTTTATAATCTGGTGGTAAGTTGTTACAGCAATTTGAGTGTTTTTGATAGTTACAGGGTTTAGAAACTCCAGCTCAGAACAAGGGGGTGTTTCTTTGCAGTCTAGAGATGGGGTGGGCTTTAGACGAACTTTAGGTACAGGTGACCCAGATGCTCAGCTGAGTCACTGGGAACTTAGTTTTATTTGTCTCTCCACTCTGCCCCCTTCGTAGCACCTCTTCCTAAAGCTCATTCTCCTCGCTCACAAATAGATGCCCAAATAGAGGCCCGGAGCCACTGGGGTTTCTTTGCTCTCCCATCACCACCAAATAAGGATCTCGGGCTTTATTCCCACAACAGTCAATCACTTGGCAAAGGAAAGTGGGATGACAACAATAGACTGGGCTAGTCAGCTCTCAACCCTGACTTGGTGATGAGGTCAGTCACCTAGCTGTTGTGTAATAGAGAAGGGGCAAAATAAAGAATCGGGGAAGTATTAGAGGAGCCATTTTCCTGGGAAGTTAATTATGCAAGTTATTGAGGAGAGCAACAGCCTTCCACTGTACACACTCAGTATAAGCTGTAGAAACATCATTGTCTTGTCCAAGCAAACTGCTGAAGTCCTTGAAAATCAAATGTTAGAGGATGGACTGAGAAAATGTGTTTGCTGTAACCAGTAGGTGTATAAATTCCTTTAGCCTAATAACGTGGTGGCAAAAGGGGTGACTGAAGGTAGGAAGCAAAGGGACCAGAAGTGCGAGTATGAGATTTGGGGGATCAGTTTGAACTCTAAATTGCAAGTGTCTGTAGATCTGTGTGTTCTAAATAGATCTCAGAGATAACACAGGTAACTATGACGATGTCCCCTTATGAAACCACACCTGGACCACTAGGACCTGTGATGACACTGGATATGTCTTGGAATATTATGGAGCCTTCTCATAAGCAACTGATCAAATGCAGGCACTTCACTTAGTATTTAGTTACAGTTTGGATTTACTAGATTTTTGGTCTGTGTGTTGGAGAGCTTTGCCCTAGGCGGTAGTTAAAAATTTTTTTTTGGCGTTAGTTAAAATTTTAGTCTACCATATAGTGAATTGCCCTACGTATTTTTCGGTTTGACTCAGCTAACATAGTTGGAAGTACCTTACTATGTGTCACCAGGCACTTTCCTAGGAATGAGGATACAGTAGTGAACTGTTCTCTTTTAGCATCTTTTTGTTGAGGAAATGTGTTAGGTGATCCTTCTATTTCCGAAAGTGCTAATCTGGTCTGTGCTGACTTTAGAGTCGGAAGTGCATTGGTGTCTTTGAGGGCCACACTTCCAAAGTGAACTGCCTCCTGGTCACTCAGATCTCCGGGAAGAATGCTGCCCTGTACACTGGTTCCAGCGATCACACCATTCGCTGCTACAATGTTAAGGTGAGTGGGCCCAGAGAAATCGAAAGTGGTGATGTTGAACTGCTCTGATGGTATGTACTGTGTAGAGTGGAGGCACTGTGACAGGTGCTTTGTTCTTCCCAGTTTCTCTTTTGCTTCTGTCATTAGAGTTTGTGCTTGAATTTCATCTAAGTAAACGGTACTGCTTGTATTCTTTCATGCCCAGCTGTAGCTCACCATAATATCTGAAGTTCATGTATATTGTTTCATGTGCCAATAGTTGTTTTTTAACCATTGCATGGTATTCAGTGTCCTTTGTAAAAATACCAAGTGATCTCATTGGGGTTAACTAGAAGCATAGGAATCTTAACATTTGGGCATATTTACTATCTTTTTATTTTACAGTTTTGTATGTGGCATATATTTGTGATTTTATGGGGGAAACAGAAACATTTGAAAGACCGACTCGTTTGGGTGTGAAAGAAGATGAGGAGAAGAGAACAAGGGCTTTGACTTCGGCAGCTTTGGTCGTTCTGCCCCCAGCTCATCACACCCTGCCCACTCGTAACCGTCTTCACTTTAATGTCACCAACCAAACCCGTTTGAAAAGCTGCGCTAGGGCAGTTAGTCGTGCTGTGTCGCTTAACACCACGTCTCGAGCACTCACTGTGGTACTGGTCCTATTCTAGGTTCCAGGTAATCAAATTTGCTAATATAGCCCAGTGCCTGTTTAATCTGGATATGCATTAAAATTACACAGGAAATTTTTAAAAATACATTTTCCAGAACCTACTGAGTTAGAATCTAGGCATTGGAGATGAAGCTTGGGCTTCTGTGTTTTCAAAGCTTGGTAGTTGCGGATGGGCTACCCTGACGTGGGTTGGAAGGAGACATTTGGAGACATTAGAATAGAGAATCAGTGGTAGGAAAGCACATACTTGGTTAGTGCAATTATTTATATAGATAGAATTTTTATTTTCCTTTTAGATGTCAAATGCAGCTTTAACTTTGTCTTTGGCTACTTAATTTAAGAGGCTAATACCCAATTCACAGTGCCCTTTAAAGACTTTCTACATCCCAAGTTAGAAATATAGGTAACATTATTAGAATTGGTATGCATTTTTGATATTACCTACAGCTTGAGAGTATTTGGCCACATATTTCAAAGGAGAAAAAAATGTAAGATGGTCTTCTACAAAATAGATGATGCTACTTTTTCATCCTCATGAAATCATTTCATACACTGCCTTCAGAAGGATTGGTTTCCCGTTGTACTCGCTGCTAACCTCTGCTGATAGGTGTCGTGTGCTTTTACCAGACGCGCGAGTGTGTGGAGCAGTTACAGCTGGAAGACCGGGTTCTTTGCCTTCACAGTAGATGGCGAGTCCTCTATGCAGGACTAGCAAACGGCACTGTGGTCACCTTCAACATAAAGGTTAGTGGTTGGGGAGAGAAGGCTGAATTCCCATGGCACTTGAAACCAGTGTGAGTGTGAGGGGGAAGAAGTGGAAGACTGTCAGGGAGAAGTGGAAGACAGACATTTCATCTGTTTTCTTTTCTTTTTTTTTTTTAATTTTATTTTTATTTATTTTTAGAGGGGAAGGGAAGGAGAGAGGGAGAGAAATATCAATGTATGGTTGCCTCTTGTGCGTCCACCACTGGGAACTGGCCTGCAACCCAGGCATGTGCCCCGACTGGGAATCGAACCACGATTGTTTAGTTTGCAGGCCCGCGCTCAATCCACTGAGCTACGCCAGCCAGGGCTCATCTGCTTTCTTATGTGAGAAAGCAACAGCCTTAACCACTACCCCAAAGCTGTGATATTCGGGTGCACGTGAAACAGGATCCTGCGTAATATCTGTATAGACCCAGTGTGCCAGGACTAAATGTAACTGTACTAAATTAAACCAAGCCGGCAATTTGGTGCCAAATATGAGTCACGGGTTAAACTAGTCTGTCTCATTTTTAGGAATGACACCATGAAAAGTGAGCTTAAATTTCTTTGAATATGACATTGATGTGGTTTGGAACTGATTCTGGGTTTCATGAGGGTAAACTGTTCTGTAAAGTGAACTAAGTCAAAAGTTGGCCTTCATGCCCATGCGGCCTTCTCCTTTCCTAACCCAAAGGTAAAGTCATTGTTGAGCAAACCTTTATTGAGCATCTATTATGTGCTAGGCCCCTGGATGAGTCTTAGGAAGTAAGTAGAGACCAGTTCTTGATGGCTCTATGTGCTTTGAGAGACATGATCCAATTTGTATTTTAGAAAAAGTCACTATGGAGTTAATGAGGTTGGGAAATGTTGGTAATAGTAGAGGCAGGGAGACGATTTAGCAGGCTGTCTAATGGAAGCTAGCATAAACGGTTAGACTGCGGATGAAGAGAAGAGAATGGATGAGAGACGTAGTCTCAGAGGTGGAATTGATTACTAGTCTGTTGTAACATGATAGCTCAAGGTCATCTGGTCACCTTCTAACAGCATGTTAGAATGTTTACTGTGTTGTGCCCAATTATAGTGTCGTTCATATGTTTAGTGAGTACCTACTTGCCATTAACTGTTGTGCTTTTAAGAGAGGCAGTACAATACCTCATGGTCTCTGTCTTGAAGAAGCCAGCACATACACTCAGGTGCCAGCGCATTTGGTTCACTTGATAGGAGCAGATTACAGCGGGGCAATTAGTGAAGATTTTTGCATTCCAGATATGAAATGGTCACAGCCTAGATTAGATTTGGTTAGGGCCATAGAAATAGAGAAGAAAGAATAAGTTTAAAATACTCATATTTTACTGAATAAAAATTTGATAATTACCTAATTTTCCTCTCTTTTATGAGTTTAATGTTATCAAAGGTAGATAGAAGTTAGGAGCAAATCTTCAGGGGCAAAATGATGACAAGATATAACAGTCTTTTATTTTTAATAGTGTTTTGCTTTAGCATTTTGAAATTTATTTATCTTTTAAAGATTTTATTTATTTTTTAGGAAGGGGAAGGGAGGAAGAGAGGGAGAGAAGCATCAGTGTGTGGTTGCCTCTTGAATGCCCCTACTGGGGACCTGGCCCACAACTCAGGCATGTGCTCTGACTGGGAATCAAATTGGCAGCCCTTTGGTTCGTAGGCCAGTGCTCAATCCACTGAGCTACACCAGCCAGGGCAAGAAGTAACAGTCTTTGAATGGTTGAAAAACGCTGAGAAAAGATGGACCTCGAGACAGAGCTCTGAGACTCTCTGCAGAGATAGGAATTTTGAATCCTTGCTAGGGCCAGGCCTTTTCTGATTTGCCTGTACCCCCAGAATGCTGTGCTTCTGGGGTCTCAACAGAAAGCCAGGACAGTTTATCAGGGCCTGTCCACTGGTGGGCCAAACCCCATCAGTCTGTCTTCCTGGCACCTCGTGATGGGTGACGTTGATGCCTGGCTCTATAGGCTCCTAGCTGCTGCCGTGCTTATTCAGGTTCTGGGAGTTTCACCCCATGCATGCACCTAGAGGCTTGGGGAAGTGGGAGACTTTATGAACAAGACTGGTGTGAGGGTTAGGGAAGCAAGGCTGAAACCTGAGTAAAGGAGTGTTTGGGAATCGAGAGTGTGACCATGCTGCTCTGATTGACACAAAGGTTCTGTACGCCACTGGAAGATGTCGTGAAAGATGACGTAGAGCCAGAAGTTGGAAGAGCATTAGAATAGCAGAAAGGTGGAGGGTGAGAAACTCTCATTGAAGTCGTCTAAGAAATAGTTCTCAGTGGAGAAATTTGGAAATACCCTGACAAATAGATTGCACCTGTTTTGGATGTCAAAAAAAAAATAGTGAAAGGGTTCCTGGGGCTATGGCATGACAGACGTATTAGAAAAGGAAAACAAGGCTGGTCATTCATTATCATTAACTTAAGAGAGAGAGGGCATAAAGAGAGAACCTAGTCCCAGTTGTGATAGGATAGTGCGGGTTGAAGTTAGAGATGAGTTCCTAAGGTAAGAGTTTGCCCCCGCTGCAATGGCGGAGGAGGGAGTCACAAACACACAGGGCGCTGGCGTGGGAATGGCAGAGTTTGGGGAGTTAAAGATGGTGGAGTGGGCGTGAGAACTTAAATACAGGTGACAGAGTGTCATTTATAACAAAGTAGTTGATTTTGAGGTTTACGAGCTAAGTTGCTTTTACTTCATATAACAGTGACTGTTTTCTTCAGAACAACAGGCGACTGGAAATCTTTGAATGCCACTGCCCTCGGGCAGTTAGCTGTCTGGCCACAGCTCAGGAAGGTGCCCGGAAGCTGCTGGTTGTGGGATCTTACGACTGTACCATTAGTGTACGTGATGCACGGAATGGACTGCTCCTCAGAAGCCTGGAGGGCCACAGCAAAACCATTCTGTGCATGAAGGCAAGTACAGTGCAAGAGACCAGGAGCTAGTTCTGGCACAAATAGAATGGCATGAATGACACCTTTCGTGTTGTCCGATGCCTTACTTAGAACACAGTCATCTTGAGAAGAGGAAGGAGGTCTCAGACCTTTTCTTCAGGCCAGGGTCACCAAGGGATGCACTACTTTTTAATGTGTTAACTTAGAAACAATGGAAGTGTATTTTACTATAGGATGTAGACACACTCTAATACCCTTCTAGGCTACTTCTTAACCCTTCTGAAGAGGTAGCAAACCCAGCAATACACTGTCATTTCATGAGAGTGCCTGGTGGTAGGACATATGTTTCAGTTCAGAGAATTTGTCTGAAAAATTTATTCTATACCTACTCTACACTCATCCAGAATTAGAATTCCCCAACATGGTTTACAAGTTACAAAAGAAACTCAGATCCTTGTGCCAAGTCTAACTCCATGAATTTTTCCCTTAAGGTGGTGAATGACCTTGTGTTCAGTGGCTCCAGTGACCAGTCCGTCCACGCCCACAATATTCACGTAAGCCCTGCCGGCGTAAAGAAATCTTTAACAGAATGGTGGTTCAAGCTGGAAGTGTCCACCACCTCTCTTGTAATTTAAATTAAGCCCCTTTCCCAGTGAGAGACTTAGTAATACTGTGCGTGCATGACGATATCGAGCTCTTGGACAATATCGAGCACCCTAGAAATTCTGACTTCGTCAAAGTGTTTAATAGAGGACAGACTGAAAGTTTCTGTAAGGTTTAATTTGAGTGCCGCATTTAAACTTGAGATAAATTGAGCATCTGAGGCACTAAGAAATCGGATATGATACGTAGTTTAAAATAGAACAAATGACAACAGCAGAGAGACTCTGCTCACCTTGTAGAGGCAGCTCGGATGCGCAGGTCCTGGTCTGTGAACCTGGGGGCAGTCGGAGCCCTCGGGGACTTACCCAGACCCAGTGAGATGATCAAAGTGAAAGTACAGTTGACCCTGAACCACGCAGGTTTGTACTGCTTGGCTCCATATATACGTGGATTTTTTCCCCAGTAAATATCTGTACTGTTTTTGCTCTGTGACGGTGAATCCGTGGGTGCAGAAGACTAACTGTATGCGTCGTTCTGTGCCATTTTACGTAGGCGCCTGAGCATCCCGGGGTTTTGGTATATTCAGGGGATGGGGGTTGTGGTCCTAGAACCATTCTTCCATGGGTACTGAGGGACAACTTAAGTTTTGGGGGAGCCAAGAGTTGTAGGCTGCTTTTCAAGTGCATGTGGTCAGCACTCCTACTCCCTGCATTGTTCGAAGGTCCTCTGTACTTCAAGTGCTCTGAAATACACACAGGTAGAACTGCGACCCTTCTCGTCCTGTGACACTCGGTTCTCTCCGTCAGGATACATGGCGTGTATTTTGTGTAGGTAACAAGTGCTGGTGGGAGCGCTTCAGCTGTTGAAATCAGTACAACTACATGTGTGTACCGATGGCTTTAGAATTATAGAATCGTAAATCTCAAAGTAGGAAAATAGCTTGCAAGTGTGGTAACTCTTCTCTGTCTCCTGACACAGACCGGCGAGCTTGTGCGGATCTACAAAGGCCACAGCCACGCAGTGACTGTGGTGACTATCCTGGGGAAAGTGATGGTGACCGCCTGCCTGGACAAATTTGTCCGTGTGTATGAATTGCAGGTAGGATTTACATTCAGTATTTTGCTTGAATGATTTGGGGAGATTGTCTGTTTCGGTTCGATGTTGATGTTTGGATAGTGTGGTGGGGTCGGGGACCAGGGATCTGCATTCTTCACAAGCACGCTAGAAAATCATGCAGCGGCTGATTCATGGACGGTACTGTCAGAAACACTGCTCTGGGCTACATGCTCAGGCTCGTGGTGTCAAAATTTAAAGGGCCTCTGGACAGCAACTGCAGCCTTTAAAACGCATCTAGTTCTCCTTATGTGCAATTTCAGGTGTCAGCTTCTTCCTTGGGGAGGAAGACTTACTAGAAAGATTGCCATGAGAGTGTATTTCTGTTAAAATGCTTCTGATGCTTCAGCTTAGTGCCTCAGGAATAGTTTTAAACCTGCCAAGATCTTCAGGGACTATGTTTATTAAACAAAAGGTGTCGGTAACCTTAATGGTCTTTTTTTTTTTCTTCCACCTAAGTCCCATGATCGACTGCAAGTTTACGGAGGACACAAAGACATGATTGTGTGTATGACCATCCATAAAAGTATGGTGAGTGTGGTTTTCCAGGCCACATATTTGCCTCTGAATGTATTTACTACAGATTCTGCAAACTGATAGTAATAATGTTGTTGCTTGTCACTTCCAAAATTGACATCTGCCTCGTTATCAGTTGCCGTTCTCTCTTGGCATAAGATTATCAGGATATAACCCACTGATATTGCTGAATATTTTTCTATTAATAGCTAAAATAATTATAATTAAAATCTAATACTGCCATTAAGTAGAAGATAAATTTAAGATGTTTAAAAAAAATGAGCGGTGCTTTCTCCGGAGACAACATGATCTGAACAGAACATCGGAATAGAGTCAGGAGGTTTGGCCAGTGTGGCATAGTTGTAGCAGACCTAAAAGTAGAAGCTAACTCACTTGAACCAACTAAACCTTGATTTGTTTTATTTTTAAATTATGAGGTTGAACCAGAAGGGATGTTTTTCAGACTCTGAGCAGTGGAACCGTGTTCCAGTGAAATCCACATCCCTAATATGTAATGCTGAGTGGGAGCCAGAGCCACAGCGGCTGAAGTGCAGGTGGGCGCCTCGCAGCCCCGCCGTCCTGCTGTCAGCCGGGCTCCCATGGGCGGCTCTGTGAGGAGCACAGCCTCAGAGTGTCTAGAGCAGATCTCCCAGGGGTGTCCAACCTTCGGCGTCTCTGGGTCACGCCGGAAGAAGAGTTGTCTTGGGCCACACATTAAATACACAGACACCAACGAAAACAGAAAAATCTCATGATGTTTTAAGTGCATTGACGATTTTGTGTTGGGCCGCACTCATAGCCATCCTGGGCTGCATGCGGCTTGCAGGCCACAGGTTGGGCACCCCTGGATACTTGCCCTTTGTAGTACTATGGGGCTGGTTTGGGTTTAGTTTATGTTTTCTTAAGTTGCCAGAGATAGCTTTTGACTCTTGTTTTGAGGATGTTTTGCAGTTTTTTGGTGAGTGTGTTTTGGTCTGATGTGGTAAACCTCTTTCTCCAGATCTATACGGGCTGTTACGACGGCAGTATTCAGGCTGTGAGGCTAAATCTGATGCAGAATTACCGCTGTTGGGTAAGGAGTGGGACTTCAGAGCTGCCTAACTCGAGGCTAATGTGTAGACCTTCATCGTCATCAGTGTAATTAACGCTTTTCTATTTGAGCATCCACTTGATGCCTTCCACTGTAGAACAAGGAAGCTTATTTTTAAAAACTGCACATAAAAGACTTCTCTGTATTTCTTTTTTTTTTAAATATCTTGTTTATTTATTTTTAGAGAGAGGCGAAGGGAGGGAGAAAGAGAAACATCAGTGTGTGCTTGTCTCTCGTGTGCCCCCTACTGGGGACCTGACCCACAACCCAGGCGTGCCCCCTGACTGGAATCAAACCAGCGACCCTTTGCTTCACAGTCCAGAGCCACATCAGTCAGGGCTTCTCTATATTCCTTTAATGAAGAGTCTATTTTAGGATTAGATACGAGGCATATTTAAATATTCTCCACTCAGGTTATCCCCCTGGTGGTTTTTATTTTCTTGTAAAATTAGTACATGCTTACAAAAATATCAACAGTGCATAAGTATATAAAATTAAAAGTAGAAGTGTTTATTTTTATGACCTGCCCATCCTATACTCACTCCTTGAGGGTCACACACATTCATAGTTTGGTTTGTGTCCTCATTGGTTTGGGAGGAATGGACAAATAAAAATTTGTATTCTTGAAGTTTAAAACCTCAGATTTCAAGGCTAAATTTCAGTTTTAGTTTTCAGCTGAGTGCTGGTGATTAACCCTTAAACCTTTTACTTATTCCATATAAGCTTTAATTTGTTTTGTCAGCTCTAATATTAGTAACCAAAGAAGCGCTTATAACACTGATTGTTTTTCCCAAACCTCTTTCCAGATTGATGGAATGAATTTTCCATTTTAAAATTTGATGTTAGGCCTGTCCACAGTTGAATTGCCTTTCAGCTTTTTATACGTTACGCTTTGCTTTTTAGTTTCCTCATTGAAGAAAAGCAAATTCTGGTCTAACAGGATGCAGAGCATTCAAATGAAGCGTGACTTTCGCTAGAGAAATGGGGCCGTCTGGCATAAAACTAGAGAGATGGGACAGTTCGGACGGAGGAAATGCTCAGACTTGCATTACGGTTTAGAAATGAGTATGTTAGAATTAGAATCATAAGATTTATTACAAGCAAGCCTGTAGGGAAGAGACCAAGACAAAGAGTCTTCATGCTTTCTTTCTCACTAACAAGTGAAATTGAGTCACATTTAGAAGTAAAACTATAGTTTAGAAAAATAAAGTAGATGATCACAAGACTGATCCAAGTGATAGATATGTGTAAAGACAGGTTTCATGGCAAACACAGTTTTCTACAACAGATATTTACACAAGTTTTTTTTAAATCAGGCACTTCTATTATTTTTAAACCTCACCCAAAGATATGTTTATTGATTTTGGAGAAAGGGGAAAGGAGGGAGGGAGAGAGAGAGACTTATCAGCGTGAGAGAGAAACACTGACTCGTTGCCTCGCTAACATGCTAGACTGGGGATCGAACACACAACCTTTTTGGTGTGTACAGGATGACCCTCCAGCCAGTGGAGTCACCTGACCAGAACCAGGCACTTTTATTTTAAGTTTACAAGTCAGTAGTTCTTAGAATTGTTAAAAACAGTTCTTTAAATATTACAGGAATGCTCATTGTCTTTTAAAATAAATGGACAAAGAAACTCATGTTATTTTTTTTATTTTTAAAGATTTATTTATTTTTAGAGAGAGGGGAAAGGAGGGAGAGAAAGAGAGAGAAACATCAATGTGTGGTTGCTTCTTGAGTGCCTCCTACTAGGGACCTGGCCTGCAACCCAGACATGGGCCCTGACTGGGAATCAAACCGGCGACCCTTTGGTTCATAGGCAGGCACTCAATCCACTGAGCCGCACCAGCCAGGGGAAACTCATTTTATGATGGCAAGATAAGAAATAAGTACAATTTAAACTGAATTTTATGGTAACTTGCCTATAAGTATTTTATTTTTTCTTTTGTCTAAAGATACAATGGCTGGTTACCTTAGTGCTTTGCCTTCTTATAATACCAAAGTGTCAAAAGACTTCCTAGTCTTTTCAAGGTTCCTCATCATATTGGTAATTAATTTGGTTGCCTCTGGCTTTGTTTTGCTAGCAAGAACAAATAAAATAATAAAGAACTTTTTGTTTCTACCATATTTACGGCATGCGAGCAGGAATGTTCTCATTGCAGGTTTCTGGTGCCCTTTTCAACTTTTTCCTTCTGTTTCTCTCCAGTGGCATGGCTGCTCTCTGATATTCGGCGTGGTAGATCATTTAAAACAACATCTGCTGACTGACCACACAAACCCGAACTTCCAGACTCTGAAATGTCGCTGGAAGAACTGTGATGCTTTTTTCACTGCTAAGAAAGGATCCAAACAGGTACCTCGGTGGGACTCGAGGTTGACCTGAAGTCGTTTGACCTGTGGGAGCGGGGTGTGGAAACCTTTTTTCCCACTTAGAACGTTCAGAATTGCAATAGATAGGGAGAGTCTAGGGGTTTTCCTTTTTGTTATTCAGAGATTTGGGGAGTAGCTTAATGAGGTTCCAAATGAAGAATGCCAGGTCCTAACTGCCTTTCAGGTATGGATTGTAAAAGGTGCCCATGCAGCTCTCCTTGTCTTGGATTTTCTCTCGTCCTTCTACCAACTTCTCTCTCATGGGCCCTTTTCCTTTGGTTCTTAGGATGCTACAGGACACATTGAACGACATGCCGAGGATGACAGCAAAGTCGATTCGTGAAGTTTTTTGCCTCCCATGTTGGGAAGTCATTAGTTGAACCAATTTCACACTGGCCCCTCACACGGGCCGCTCCCTTCCCTTCCCCAGGGAAGCGGGGTGCAGGAAGTGATTCCCAGCCAGGCTTACCTGGAGCATAAGTCTGGGCAGCTCTGTAGGGCTATAGGTTACACTTCAAGTTTTTGCTGGAGGCTCGTCAAATGGAAACAGATTTTAAGGAACCATAGTCCTCTGGAACAGCATGGCATGTAGTGATTTATGCTACTAGTGTTCTCCAGATGTTTATTAAAGACGCACATCTTAATTGGTTACCTAATTTGACCCTAATCATATTTTTATTGATTTCAGTTTGTGATTTTTAGTTTATGTTCTTATGATGGTTTAAACCTGTAGTCAGCCTTTTACATAAGTACCACTTCAGATGCTAGATTTTTTAGGATCAGTTTTCATTTTTCCAGTTGTAATAATTGGGTATCTAAATTGCAAGCAAATGGTTTCCTTGTTAACAATTATGTTCAGTGTGTTTCGATATTCTCCTGCCTTGTAGGTGGACAGAGCTGGCTTTAAATGCTAACAGGGGACCCAGGAGATTTTTGGCAGCTGGCGCAGCCGCTCTGCCGACTGTATTGTAGGGACTCGGTCAGCCCCGTACAGACGGCTCTACCTGGTGAACCTCCTGTGCGAGTTTCGCCCAAGTGCTCGGCTCGGGGTGGCACACAGACCAGTGCCCTCCTTGCAGGGCTGTGGCCAGGCCCGACCTGGGTGCTCCTTGCTGCGGGGACTGAACTGGAAGTGTAGCCTCATCTCCCTTTCCGGTTTCAGGCTCTCCCAGGCTGCCGTGGGTTTGAAACTGTTTAGTTTGCTCCATCACGCACCCCCATCTCCCATTCTCTGGATGGCAGCCAGCAGGTACTTCCCTGGGTTTACAGGGTGCTTTCCACTCACCTGCAGCACCCGAGATGGGAGAGTTAGGGCAGAGCGCCTGAATTCAGTGTTTAGGGCCTCAAGCAGGCTTCTCAGAGACTGATTCTAAAACCTTTGTCCTGCCTTCACCCCTCCACCAGCTGGGGAAGAAGAGTGGAATCTGGTGACGACAGAGACTCTGCCTGTCCCCTGAAAGCAGCCGCATTAGCAAAGCCTTAGTGAGGCTGCTTTGTTTTTAGATTTTCTCTGGACTCTTAAGAGAAGCGATGGGAGTGTTGCTTTCCATTCTTTCGTTTCTGGATTCACAGAACTCTGAAAGATTCCTCAGAGATAAGAAGGAGGGAGGAGAGCCCAGGGCCACACAGCCAAGCTTTGGGACGTGGCACCTGCTGTTTCCTAGGATGGCAGGGCATCCAGGCTTCCCTCCACTCCTGTTAGTGACGTAGTCGACTCACATGGCTTCTTCACTCTGGCTCTAGGGCAGGGGCGCTTCACTGGGAATTCAGGGGTAGGTTCAGGAGGGTATGGGAACCCCCTGAAGTTGTATACAAGACAAAGTATGTGTTCTTTTCTCCAGGGAAGGCTGTAGTGGTTCTTACTGGATCTAAAACATTGAGAACTAATATAGGAGCTGCTACTAGCTAATGAATGGCTCCCCATCTATTTACTTTTGTCTTTATGAGTGGGGAAACTTCTGTTGACTGCACTATCTTACTGAGATTTACAGGACACTAGAGAGAACAGAGAGGACCCTGTTGCATAGAGACTCTGTGCTGGTTCTCGGTGAGATCAAGAAGCCTCTCCCACCTCTCACCCCCATTTCCTGGACAGGCGGCCAGAGGAGCTGGGTTGTTCTGTGGGTTTGGGAATAGCGATTCCCCAGGAAAGTATATTTGGATTCATTGCCAAACCTGGCATTTTTCTCTGGGCTGCAGTGAAGCAGCATTGACAAGTTGGCCGGGCAGTGTGCTAGAAAGCCTCACACGCTGTGTTGCATAGTGTCCTTCTGTCCTACCTGAGACCCGGAGAGTGGCGGAGCCTTTGTGAGGCAATCGTGGGGAACCTCTGCAGGTAAAATCAGTAAGAACTGGTTTGGATTTCACTTTGGAATTGTGCACAGTCTGCCTGCCTTTGTGTGTGAATGTTCCTTGTGTGTGTACACACAGAAGCACCTATACTATAATGCTTTTCCTCATTTCACAAAACTTATCTGTGGAGCAGTGGCAACAATGTGTTTGTTTCAAGGATGCGTACAGTGTATTTAGCATCAGGTTAGTGTGCTACCCTAAATGCAATGCTCCAGCCCTCTGTTTAGCCATAAATGCACCACGAGCACGTTGGCTGCTTACGTATGGTTGTATGTTACTACTATTCAGTGTCTTGAAAGTTATGCAGAGTTTTGGCTGTTTTTATCTTCCACAATGTCTTGACTGGGTCTAGCCCTCTGTCCCCCCTCAGAGAAGAGCTGTGGCTCAGGGATTTGCTTATCTCCACATCTGGTACTTTAAGAAGACGGGAAACTTCCACCGCCTGACAAAACCTGACTCATTTATTATAAGGAGTTGGCGGCCATTTTTTAGAATGTCACTGGTAATTGCGTGTGCCTACTTCGAACGGCTTGAGGCCAAGGAAACAATAGTGCAAAGCCTGTCGTGTGCCGATGGTAGTGTCTTAATGGCCGGGTGTTCTCATATGATATCAGTCACTTCGAGTTTTATCCTAAAGTTTTAATCAGGTTCAAAATGTATTTTAGCATAATCCTGTAACTCAGTTAGACAGCAATTAAACATGATGCGAACAAAACTCTTAAAGAGCGAAGAATTATTTTGGCCTCGTGTTCCTTGAATTGAAGAGAACGTCATTGCCACTCCCCTCCTGCTTTTGTGGGGTTATTTTCTGTGTGAGAAGAGCCAGCAGTTGAGTGTTTGACCTGCTTGTACGTCACAGGCAGTGTCATTGCTGTTGAGGTAATTATTTGCCTCACAAAGGTTTCTGTCTGTCTGATTGATTGTTTTGGGGGGTAGATCGCACAGTGGACAGCTTCAGTGACGAGGATGTGGATGGTGTGCTGGGAGCAGGTGTACACCATTCAGTGCAGGGATGTGGTATGTTTCATGGAAGAGAATTCATGGAGGGGAGGTCAGAGTATATTGTGAAGTGAGATTTGAATTGCATGTTCCCTCTGGTTTGTTCAAATAGCTACAGTTAACATGTGCTGGCTTATAGATTTTGCTTGTCACCTAAAGGAGAGCTTTTAGAACTGCCAGGAAGGCCATGCCTGCCACATGGTTCTGCCCCTGCACGGTGGTTTTGCCCCTGCCCCAGATCCTCAGGGCCCTCAGGACCCCAGAGAGGCCGCCTGGTGACCAGGAACAGAAGCTGTGGTGAGGGTGCTGTGGGCTGCACCGCGCTCCACGTGCAAGGGGACATGAAATCCGGATGTGAACCCAAAATACCGCTTATCAGACGGTAACCTCTCACCTCTCCTCCTGCTTCCAGTGCGTGGCCCTGCTGGGTCCTTGGCCCCTAAAATTTCCCAGACTTGCTATAAATTCAAGGCTTGAATTAGATTGGGGGAGGAGGAGAGTCAAGGAGGAAAGGCTCCTGAAGGTCGGTCTCCCGCCTAGGAGGGACGTGTGCCCGGGAGCTGCTCCAGCACCCCCGGTATCGAGCTGTTTCTGTGGAATGTGGGGTAGAAGAATGAACTCAGATGACATTTGACTGCAAAAATGTTCATAAGCAGATAGCTTATCCTTCTTACATTTTGGTATAAACCTGTGAACTTCATAACTTTGTAAAGCAAGGTATAAAGCAAATTCAAGAGGAAAATAAAGTACTTTTACGAATTGTTTACTTTCGTTACCTTATCTGTACATTCCTAGCCCACCTTTTCTTTTCCACGTTGGTACAAAGACTAAAGAAAACGGGCGAAGAACACAAGTGGTGAAATACACACTATGGGCGAGATGAGTCTGGCACACAGCTACATTTGAGGATTTGTTCAAGGTCATATGCAGAGGTCAGTTAACAGAGGAGCTAGGATTAAACACTACATTTTTGCCCCATTACACTTAGGTAAGTGACCCTCCAGTTACAGGCGGCCCACTTATTCCTGTTCCATATACCAATGGCTGGTCCCCTCCCTTCCTCATGTATCCGGGACAGTATCTGAGTGATTTCTGTGCTCAAGACACAGCAGTTGGCATGGGGAGAGCGGGACTCGGAGTTTAGTTGTATGTGTGTGTTTTCCCTTGTTGTATTCTGAAACGAGGGCTCCCTCCGCACCACAGGGGAGTGTGCGATTGGAAACGACTGAGCCCCGCGGTGGCCTATATGCAAATGTGAGAACAAAACACAATAGAGCCAGCCATACACACGCCTTTATTTAGATCAGCGTTTTCCCAAAGGCAGCGAAACTTACAGGTCAGACAGCTAGTTTACCCCAGAGCGGGCCCATCCTGGAAGTCAGACCCAATGCTGCTTTGGTTACTGTCCCGTGGGTGGGACACGGAGAAGGCGGAGAGGGCTCTAGCAGAGGAAGTACTGAGTGCCACTGGCAGACGCTTCTGTGAACAGCCTAGGGCACACCAAGGCGGGCATTCGCTTCAGACCTGAGGCTTCTCAGACTCCAAGCCAATCTCCCAGTGAGGCTACAACTACTGAGGCAGACAGACACTTTCCTGCACGTGCGAAGGGACAAAGGTCCTTCACGAAAGGGGCAGTGTGGGCATGACAGATGGACAGATGCCCTGAGGCTGAGTGGGGAGTGACGTAGAGGAGGAACAAGATGGATGAGGCGTCTGAAGGCCTATTGAGGGTGCAGCTACCGTGACCTTCGAGGTGAGTGGCTCCAGCTACGTTGGGTGACGTTGAAATCCTGAGTGGTCCTGCCCAGCCCTGGCCAGGGCCCGCCTGGTTCAGGCGTACATGGTGAGCTGCAGCCACTGAAAGGAAATCCTAAGATCAGACTGCAGACGAGAAAGGAGAGACCAGCCCTCGGAATCTAACAGGGTAGGGGGAGGCACAGGCCCCACATGCCTGGGGAGGCATGTGTGTTCCCTCATCAAGTCCCTTTAGGAACTGAGGACCCTTGGGAGTGCACATCCCTCATTGTGCTTCCCTTCATGTTCCTGTCCAGTCCCATCCCTCTGTCACCATTTGGAGGTGAAGAGTGCACAGAGGGTCTAGGCTGCCTCGTCGGCTCCTTGAATGTTAAGGCCTGGGGAGTGTGCTGCTACTTGCAGGCTTTACCTCCAGAACGTTGAGTTTGATGATACCGTCTCCGTCCTTGTCGAACGCATTAAAAGCTCCTGTGTGGGGGAATGAAGACAGACTGGAGGCCATGGGCTCGCCCCACCTCCACGACTGTAAATTTTTAAGAGGACCGTGTTCTGCCAGGCAGAACATCAATAGCTCTCTCTCTCCCCACCCATCCTGAGCCTGAAGAGGGCCTTTACCTTTGTTCACCCCAGAGAGAGTAGGTTGGGGGATGATGCGGCCGAGATTTTCCCACTGCCGCAGCTCTCACTGCGGGAGAGGGGCAGGGGAGCCCCCACTTACTGAACATGCCCTCCATCCTGACGAAGCAGCAGATGAAACTGTCGAAGTCGATGTTCATGTACTTGTCTGCGTACCGCATGGTAATGATGTCGTAGAGCTGGCTGTTGAGGTGGAACCCTGTGGAGGGAGCACTTGAGGGGAGGAAGTGGAGCAGCAGTCCCGAGGCCTGCCTGCTATTTCCCTGGCCTCTTGGGAAGGGGGGAGGGGCCCCTGGCCTCGTCCTCTCCCCTTCCAGCTCCCACCAGCTCCAACCCACATCCCAACCACGCCCCTTCTGCCTCACCTGCATCATTGACCGCATTTCGCATTTCATAGCTGTTGATGGTGCCAGATTGGTCTGTGTCATAGCGTTTGAAAATTTTCTGGCAACAGAACGTTTGAGGACAGCAGTCACACACTGAACCCCTGAATCAACCTCCTTCACACCCATGCTTGTTTCTCTCTCCCTACCTGCCAGGCTTTAATCTTCTTCCAGAGGTGATGGAACTCTTGCAGGTTCAGTCTCCCAGAGCCATCTGTCTGCAGGGAGGTCAGGGCTATAGGGTGCACACAGCAGAATCCCCCTGGGTTGGGAGGGGATTTCTAGGGGCCTCTGTAGGGAAGGCAGCCCCACAGGAAGGCTCTGCCAGGATACCCTACGCCCTGTCCTGGTGTTCATAAGCCTCCTCTCCTTGCCTTCCCAAGCAGAGTTAGAGTCTACGACTTGGGGATGGTGTCCCAAGGACCACTTCTGCTTGGGCAGGATAGAGCAGGGGCTGGTGACAACCCAATGGCCTTCCCAACTTGTACCACCTCCTGTCGCCACTTTCAGACCAGCAGCCAGGAGGGTCTGACTCGGGACCTCCTTAGGTCTTCCCTTGGGCGTGAATTTGGGCCCCTGCGTCTGACTGGGCACCCCTCACTGTGGCCCTGGCCCCTGACAGAGGGTTGGGAAGGGTGGCAGGAAGGATACGTCCATGAGGGCGATCATGCTGCGGCAGGACTCCAGCGTGAAGCCTTGTGTCTTCAGGTCCTTGTCTGGGAGGCAGAGAGGAGTGAGGAACTGCACTGAGGTGACTGACACACACCTGCACACACGGTGGGAGCCACTCACGTTTGTTCACAACTGTGTTAAGGATGTTCTTGAGCTCATCAGCACAGATCTCCATGTCCTGAGGAGGAAGGGAGTAGAGTCACGGTTCAAGGACACAGCAGCTGGCGGAGCAGAGGCTTTGCAAAGTGACTCCCAGCTGTCTGTGTTAGCAAAGCCCCTGCCGGTGCTATTCTGTCAGAGGGACACTGGGGCTTTTCTGGGGAAGACATTGTGCCCTCGGCCGCCCAGACTGCAGTGGGCGGCTCGGAGCACGGAGGCCTCCGCGCCACCCAGAGGGGTGTTCATCTAAAACTCAAGGGCTGGCCTTGTGGGTGTCTGTGTCGCACACATACATCCCCCGTTTCCGCCAAAAGCCACAATGGCCTGTACTGAACAAGGGTGAAATAACAGGTCACTCGAGCGGTTCACAAGCGGAGGACGTCTGGGAGTCGGGGCTGGAAGTACTCACATCACCCGCTATTTGCCTGAAAATGTTCCGGAAGTGTTGTTCTTCTTCACTCTCCTGGTCGGTGTTGCCAGGCCGCGGCTGTGGGAACACAAGGAAAACTGGTTCACAGGGATCAGAGAGACAGGCGGACTGTGAGGAACACTCCTAGGCCGAAGGAGCCAGAGCGCCTCACAGCAGCCCTCTGTGCAGCAGGCGCTGGGGACGGGCAAGTGCTCTCCCTTCCCTGTCAAACCTGGTGCGCTGAGTGGGAATGACCCAGGCGCCCACAGCCTCTCACTCGGTACCTCCCCAGCCCAGCCAACGCTCCAGACAGAAATGCATTAGCCATGCAGACACGTAGGCAGCCTCTGTGGTCCCTTCCCCCATCCTCACCAGCTGGAGCCCCCTCCCCTGCTGTGAGCCTGACCATCCCAACCAAAAGCCCCCAGCAGGACAAAGGAGACCAGGCCATTCTGACACCCCCAGCTGCCTCTGGCATCAAGGCCAAGTCCTCAGAGGACCCCTCTCCCCACTCCATTGCATGGGCATTCCAGGGTAGAGGCCATGGCCCTGGGCTTGTCTGTGGACTTTTGTCCCTTAGCCCCACCTCCACTAATTGTTATGTGACCACCTCTCCCCCACTGCAGTCTAACACCCTCCCCGGAGCTCTGGAGGGCTCCATTTCTGATGTTGGCCCCCTTTCCTGCTCCTGTTCTTTCTCCCCCATTGTTAAGAGCTCAAGGCCACGAGGAAACAGGAGTTGCTCCGGCTTAAACTCTGCCGGCCCCTCCCCTCTCATCCAGCAGGGAGGCTCAGCCTGCACTTTCCAGGCCCAGGACTGCCTTGGTGGGGCCGCCAACCCCCAAGGTGTTCACTCAAGCAGCATCCCAAATTTCAGCAGAACTTGATGAAAAGGTCAGTGGGTAAATCCAAACCTCTCGATATTCAAGGGACACCCCACCCCTGCAGCCCTGCAACCCGAGCACCCTAGGAGCACAGCAGACCCTGGTGTGCTGGCCGCCCCAATTCCTGCCACATGCTCAGAAACCTGTGGGGGTTTCTCTTGCTTATCAGGGCTCGTTTTGTCTTTGCCCTCTTCCGATTCCTGGTCCACACTCAGTTCCTTGTTGCTGTTTGCTCTGTCTGAGACGAAGATGATGGGCTGGAGAGAGGAGGGGTGTGGGGAGAGGGCAGGAAGGAAGCGAGAGTTACAGGCTGAGCTGGACCTCGGAGGCAGCCTCGCCCTGGAGACATGAGTCCAGTGAAGAGGGAAAGAGCAGTCAGGAGCTCTTGAACCTCAGTTCAAGCTCCGTTTCTCCCAC
Organism: Carollia perspicillata; assembly: GCA_004027735.1. Lineage (NCBI taxonomy): Eukaryota > Metazoa > Chordata > Mammalia > Chiroptera > Phyllostomidae > Carollia > Carollia perspicillata. The sequence continues at coordinate 40,204 of PVKM010001324.1, read as the reverse complement.
TGACAAACTGCGGGGAAAGTCTCTCTGGACCTCAATTCCTTATCTCCTCATGATAGAGTTACGAGGGTTAAACCAGCTAGTCAGCACGTGCGAAAATGCTAAGAATGCTAAAAGCAACATGATCTAGAGCAGTGGTTTTCAAATACTTTGTACACTTTTTTTTTTCTAATGGAAACTCAGTTCAAATTAAATATCCCCAGAAGCCCAGTGTATATAAAGTCATTAAAATCAGAACTTCTCCGCTTGATGAACAGGGCAGAGCTCTGTTCCCTCTGTACCCCTACATCCCCATGGCATTTACCAAGGCACCTCCAGGGGCCTCTAGGACTCTGCAGAGGACAAATTGAAAACAGGACTCCTATTAGCGGCATGCCCAAGGGTGAGAAGTCCCAACATGGGGCCGGAACCCAGGCCGCGCCATCACAGGAGAGAAATATCATCTCTGGCTTCAGTTTACTCTCCATTGATGTGGATAATAAGCCCTGCTTCATGCTCCTCATAGGGCTCTCATGGGGGTCACCTGAGACACCGAATGTGAAAGTGGACTGCAAAAACATTTCAGAGGCCACACAAACATAAGGGACGTTTCAAGACATGCACAGGCAGAGTGGATAGGGAAGCAGTGGCCGTGCTGCCTCGGTCCTGTCGGAGCCATGCACCCTGCAGGGAAGGCAGAGGGAGGCGAGGCTGTAGGGGCCAGTGGCATCAGTGCAGAGAGCATGGGGCGGCCAAAGTCCCTCAGAGCAGAAGAGGAACCTGACTGGTCTGTGAGCCGCCAGCTGCCTTTCCATGGTGTTCGTCTAGGACAGCTAGAATGGACAAACCTATGGAAACAGCTCCCCAGCTTGGGCCCCTAACAGGCCCCCAAGTCCTGCCTGGCTCTGCCTTCCAAGCAAAGGGTCTTGCTCAAGCAACTGCAGCTTGTGGGATCCCAGAGCAATGGGGTCACAGTCTGAGGGGGACGTGTGCGCATGCCCAGCACATATCTCGGGCCCCGGAGTGGGTCTGGACAACACAGGCCGCTGAGTGCAAGGGGCCTGCACTGGAGACGGGAGGGCAAGAAACACGGGTCTGAGAGAGGACAGGCGTGGCGTTCGGCTCCGGTTTTCCCTACTCATTATTCGTGGGTCCTTGGGCAAGTTGCTTCACTTCTGTGAATCTTTATCCTCACCTATAAAAGCAGAATAATGACAGCACCTACCTTCAGATATTGTTGTGATCGAAAACTATGTTTTACCCCCAGCACAGTGCCTAATGTGTGGTAGGTGCTTGATGATCGTCAGGTGTGGTCTGCACCACCACCAGTACTTGGAGGACCCTCCAATGATCCTTCCAGATGCTCTCATCAACGCCAACACTGACAGCCTGTGGCCCTGCCCCATGGGCCCACAGATGTCCAAAGGTCAGTCATTTCTGGATGGTGCTCTGGGTGGTCAACCCAAAATTCTATAAGGGGTAACCACTATCGGAGGCATTACTGCCCTGGAGACCTGGGGGAGGTCATGGCTAAATGGAGCAAGGATGGAGTAGGGGGAGTTTGAGTTGCTAAACAGCTGTGATTTTAAGTTCCCAAAGCACACAAAGGAAACAGGATCTCCAGTCACAGAGAAAGCTTTAGCATACATGGTCACCGCCGGCAGTGGCGGCCTCACAGCAGCTGAATGTAACTCCCGGACAGCCAGGAGGGGCTCTCTGAGGCCCTGGTGACTCAGGGTGGCTTCCCAAGACCCCAAGAGAGCTGCTTAGGTAGCTCTCTTTCCTTTTCCCCCCTTGAACCAGTCAAGCTGAGCAGCCCCTCTGGGGCTGTGAGGGTGGAGGTTCTCTCTCCCTTTGCCCTCTGCCATCAGCACCATGACTTACAGGCGCCTAGGGTCAGAGGGAGGGGTCATTGTCTAGAAGGGGGTTTACAACAGCCTTCGCCTTGAATGAGACTGTGGCTTAGCAATTTCAGTGCTTAGCCCCTCTAGATACCCTCTCCCACCCCTTCCCCAGAAAGCTCCAGAAAAAAAAGGAGGAGTTCAGAGCAGAGAGGGAAAGGAGAGGAGGGAGGAGGAGCTGTCCTGTTTACAGAGCAGGCAGCTGGCACCCAAGACCCTCCCTCAACTATCTCACTCTATACCCTGATGAAAAGAACTGGTTGCCATTCCCCCAAAGAATCCAGCCTTGCTTAGCATAGCCAAACCCACTCCTGAGAAAGATGGGCTGCTCCCTTGGGTTTTCGCAGGACCCCCCCCCCATCAGGCCCATTTCCCCTGGTTGGCCCTCCTCTCCCTCCCTCCCTCGTGTGAGAGGCAGGCGGTGTAGCAGTGGTGGTGCAGAGTGCAGACTGCACCCGGCTCCAAGGGTTGGCTCTGCCACTTACTGGCTCTGTGGCCTTAGGTTAGTCCATCTGTCCGTACCTTTTCTTCCTCTGAAAACGGGGATGAGGACAGTACCAATCCTACAAGGTTGCTGAGAGAATTGAGTTTATCCACAGAAAGCACCTAGAGAGTGCCCAGTCCGTGGCCTTCACTCAGTGAGTGGGAGCTCCTGTAGCTCTGCACCCACAGCTGCAGCAGGGCAGGGGCGGGGCGGCGGGGGAAGAGGCAGGTTTGGCGCGCATGCGTTCACACCATGCTCAAACCTCGGTGCTGTCTACCCACTCACCCTGTCACACCCACCTTGGGTTTTTTCTTTTTCTGCACAAGGAAAGGAAATAGTGGATGCAGATTAAGTGAAAAGCAAGCTTCCAGAGAATCCACTGCCTTTGATTTCCCCATGACCTGGTTCTGAGCTTTGGGTGGGTTCTGGGGGCTAGAAATCCACCTGGAGCCAGAAGGGGCCTGGAGGGCGCAGGGAGAAGATTCTCCAGGTCCCGAGACTGGCAGCTGCTGTGGCTTCGATTCTGGAGTTCACTCTGTTATTGGCTAAGGAAAGGGAGACTCTACCTGTTTTGTATTTTTTAATGAAGTTGGTGACTAAAACACTGAAAAAGTAGCTAACCCAAACGCCCCAGAGTGAATTTTGTCTCATATACAGAGTTTGGGGTTTTTGTTTGTTTGTTTTTGAGCAAATACTTAACATAGAGAAACTTGATGGAAATCTAGGTCTAGGGACTGCTTTTGTACAGTGAGGTCAGGCAGCCTGTATGCATGGCGCCGCCCTGTGGCCACAACCTGGCAGAGCGGCTGCTCTCTGCAGCCTCCAGCCAGCGTCACCACCCTGCCAGCTGGCCCTCCAACACAGAAGCCAAGTGTCAGTTGAGGACTGCAGGCCACTGTAGGGACACCCAAATCCCTGCACCTGCTTGCTCTACTCAGTTTAGTGACACGCCAGCTCCCATAAGCTGTCGGGTTTGTGGCTCCTGATGAACACTGTACACCGACAACCAACGTTCAGAAGATGAGAATAGCCCCAGGTGCACCTCATACTAAAAATGGCATCTGCAATCATGCAGAAGGCACTTGGAGCTCTGGCACTGGTACAGGGTCAGGATTAGAACCGTGAGCGTCACTACCCAGGAGACAGTTCAGTGGGGCATTTGCCGTCCTCTTATTGGCCAGGATGCACCCACAGAGCACAAGGGACAGTTTACTAACCAGGACCCAAAGCCCCAAGACTCCTCCACACACAGAGACCCTGATTGTGCGCCAGCTCTGTGCTGACGGTGGGCCTCACAGCCCTGGGGACAGCTCTCAGCGTGGCGGTGGTGGACAGAGCCTAGCCTGTGTTCAAAGAATCCGGCCCTGAGCTTGGCTTAGCGCACTGACGGGCTCTGTGAACTCGCCGAACCTCTGCTTCCTTACTTTAAAACCAAGGAGTAATGACCTCATGTCAGCTCAGAAACCTTGCCAGGATCAAGCGGGAGAGCACCTGTGAGGCGCTCCTGGTGAGGTCTGCAACACACGAACAGCAACCTGCGTTCGAGGGCCCGTGTGTGGCAGACGGTTCACTACATGACCTCAGTGTTCAAGCCTCACAAATGCCTTGCAAGGCGCGTGCTGTCCCCATCTTTAAAGAGGAGGAAACTGAATCAGAGGGTTTATGTAACTCGTCCAGGCCACCCAGCACGTAGGCGTGGGCCCCTGGTTTTGATGCAGACCGCAGAGCTGGTGCACTTTTTCCCGTGTGAGCTTGTGCCTCATAATCCAGTGTTGGCCACTGCTCTTATCATCCCTCCTGTCGCCTCCATCCCTCTCGCTAATGGTTCAAACTGCTTCTCCCTTCTAGGACTCTCTTCCCAGGCCCTGGTCAGTCCAGGGGCTGAATTTCCCAGCCCCTGGACTGACTGAAAGCCCCCAGACCATAAGGCCTATCGTTACTGCTGGTCACGCCAAACAGAAGCCGCTGTAACGTGGTGTGAGCGCTCTGCACGCCCGAGGCTCCCATCTCCCTCCGCCGATGCCCACTCCCCCCTCCACGGCCTCACTCAGCCCAGCCCTTCTCACACGTCAGAGCTAAACCACTCACCACTGGCCGATCCACGGAGATTGTATTTTCAGCTTCCCTGTGAGGAACACACACATGAGGGGGCTCAGTGTCTCCAGGAACAAACGGGAAGCGCAGAGAGGACCTGCTCAGGTCACATGACTTCCCAGAGCCAAGTCGGGATGACCCCGGGGCAGCCCAGGAACTAACACCCTGCACCCCAGGGCCCAACCCCACGTGGGCACCACTGCCAGCATCCAAGTACAGACACATGGGCTCTCATTCATTTTGCCCAGAGCTCCCCAGAGGCATGAAGCCACTAACTCAAGACCTTCTGCTTCTTTCAGGGACAAAGATCAGAGTGGCAGGGCCTAGGAACTCATCTGTGGTGGCCAAGCGGGCAGGATGTGGCCTTGCTGGCTTCCTTAGCCACCCTACCTGAAAGTTCAGTCGCCCCCAACACCTCCTACGCCTCGGCCCTACTTATTTTTTCTCCTTATCACTCATCTAACTGCAACATACTATGTATATGTCTTTTCCTATACGATGTTGTCTCATGCTAGGATGTTAATGTCCATGAGGGCAGGGGTTGCTTTCTGCTTAATTCACTGCTCTAGCCTCAATGAGTATCTATGGGATGACTAACCATTGACTGACTGACTGAATGAATGAATAGGGAAGATGTGGCCAGTGGCTTAGAAGGGGAGTGAGAGGTGCTGCCTGGTCAACATATCCCAGGACTTCTGGCTGCAACCATCCATCTGCCTCGTGCTTCCAATCTCTGGAAAGGGCCATGCAGGCTCTTAGGGCCAGGGGGTGGGGGGGTGGGAGGGGAAAGCAGGGCTGGGACTCACTCAGAGAGGTTCCTCTTTTCGGAGAAGACCCGGAGGATGAACTCTCCCTCCTGGTGGGGCTCGTAGGTGGAGGGCACGATGACGTACTCGCTGGGAGGCAGGCGGAAGCGCTCCGACACCTCCCGCATGTTGATGTAGGTCTTGCTCCTGGCCTTGGAGGCGTTGTACAGGAAGAAGTCCTTCTGCAGGTGCTGCTTGTTCCCGTGCATCTGAAGGAGAGAAGAGCCCTAGGGCTCTGAGCCCCTCGAGAGGGACACCCTGTCCCGCCCATAGCGCCCCCCCCTCAGGGCCCCCTTCCCAGCTCCCAGCCACCCAGTTCACAGCGATGACCTACCTACTTCCGATTCCCAAGGCCTCAAATAGCTCAACGTCCCTGGAGCTCCCTACCCCACTTCCTCTTCCTTTTTTTGTTGTGATTCAGAAGTGAAGGTCAAGTGTATCATTCCTGTACTTGGGACCACTTACCAGAACTGCTGCTGGCCCACTCTGATCACCTCCAGGCTGGGGAAGGACCCCAAGGAGGCAGAAGGGCCCTTAGCTTGGGTCTGAGGGAGGCAATTCCTCCATCCCAAAGAGGCCAGTGCCCCAGTCCCCCCCCAGAATGTGGATCTGTGAATATGTGTGAGTGTGTAATTGTGTGAATGTGAATGTGTATGAGTGTGAGCAAGTGTGTGCATCAGTGAACAAGTGAATATGAATGTATGAAAGCATGTATGTGAGTCTGTGGCAGGAAGGGAGGGTGGAAGTCAGGAGGTCATGCGCCTGCTCCGGGGTTGAGGGGCACAGGCACGGCCTTTTCCTGGTGTCGTCCTGCCCGCAAACCCCACCAGGAAGCTTCCCGCTACGCCACAGACAGACACAGGAGCCCCAGGCAATGCTGCAGGCAACTGCTGGCTGCTGCCACTTCTATACCTCTTTGGGAACCTTGAGGGGAAACAGAAAAAGAAGACACTCAGATTCTGTGGATCTCAGATCTGGATGGAGACAAAGAGCTTGTAGGAAGGGAACGCCAGCAATCACAGGGTGAATGCTTAGAAGTGACTCCCCATGTACGGAGCCGGCAGCCCCCGCCCCACTGTACTTCCCCCGCTGTGGTCTCTGTCCACTGCTTACAGATATCTGAGAGGAGCCCCCACACTGGTCCTGACGCCAGGAGTTCTGGGGGTCCCTGGGTGTCAGGGAAGCCGGAGGCCCTCTCTGTGAGCCCTGAAAGCCTCCTCCCTGAGAAGACGTGTGTTTCCTGGGCTGAAGCTGGTCGTACCTCGTAAATGGCAAAGCCGATGGTGAAGAGGTTGGCTCCCAGTTTCCGGTCCTTCCGCCGGTTCTTCTGCATCAGGGCCACCAGGAAGCTGCAGACCACCTCGGAGTCCTCGGGGTCATCGTCCTCTTCCAGGAGCTTCAGACGGTACTGCGGGTTGGTCCAGAAAGTGTCTGTGCCCCCCCCGAAAGAAAACGTGCATCAGGTCTGCCTCTTGGAAAAAAGGCGGGAAGGGAAAGGAGACAGAGCAAACTATTTATCTTTGTCTCCCACATCTGGGTGTTCGATGAATATGGAAGGAATGATTCAGGCATTGGTCTAGTTACTTAGGGGCGGGTGGCAGGTAGCCTATACTTTACACGGATGGAGCTGCCCTGATTGGCTCTGCGCTTCCTCCTTCCTCTCTGAACTGCCATTCTCAGTCTTTGCTGATGGCTTTGCTTCCTCACCTGTCCCTTTAAGGCTGTTGATTCCCCAGGATTTGGTCCTAGACCTGTTTTCTCACCCACCGCCCATGCGCGGGTGATGCCTGGGCTACAGGTCCCGGCCTCCATCTCTCTTTTGACTCCCTCTCTCCTTTCCTTCCTATCTCCTTTTTCCTCTTCTTTGTTCTTTTTTCCTCTCCTCCCTCCCTCCTTCCCTCCCTCCCTCCCTCTCTTCCTTCCACAAATAGATGCTGAGTCCCAAGTACCGTTCGAATCTATTCCTGTAGCTCTCTATTTTACATCTTCACCTGGATATTCCACAGGTGCCTCAAACTTCCCATGTCTCAAACTAAACTTTCTTCCCTACAAGCCCACAATCCACTCCACCAAACACAAATGACACATGGTGTTTTTCTCTTGTGTTTCTTATATTGCAACATTGATACCGTCCACTCACACCCAGACTGGGAATCTTGGAGTCATTCTTCATTCTTCCCTCCCCACATTATCCAGTATCTTCTCCCCTAAGCCCTCTTCCCTCTGCCTCTGCTGCTCCTGACTTGGCCTGGGAGTGCATCGTTTCTGGCCAGAACTCTGGCAGTAGCTGCTAACTCGGTCCTCCAGTCCCGTTCTTAGCATTAGGAACACAGTGTTATCCTGACGCAATGTCCTGTTTAAAAGCTGTTACCAGTTCCCTATCGCAAATTCCTCAGCATGGCGGCTCCCTTCTCAGTAAAACAGGGAGGCTTTAAAGATGATGTATGTCTGGTCTTAGTAGAAACCCAGCAAGTGCTAGTCAATATTATTCTACCTGGAACTTGCTCTGCTTGGGCCCTTCCCCCACGCCGAGCTTCTCCCACCTGGGAAGTTGCGGCAGCCTCCGGCAGAGCAGCCCCTCACCCAGCGGCCCTCGTTCACGGACACCGTCCAGGTCTGAAGCTTGTCGGACTCCAGGGCGTCGGCCGTGAGGTTGCAGATCTCCAGCTTCGTGAAATGGTAGATGAAATCGTCATACGACATCCTGAGAGGTTGGAAGAGAGAGACCCATGTGGGAGGCTGGGAAAGGTAAGACTCTGGGGCTAACTCCACCCAGTAACACAGGCCAGTGGAACTTGGTCACAGTCCCAGAAAGGACCCTGGCCTCCCTTTTTTAGGGTAGAAACAGTGAATTCTGGTCTGAGTCACGTCCTCCAATAATGACTCAAATTCATGCGTCCTTGATGGGAGAGCTCAGCAGCAGTGCTGTTCCCCCAAGGTCACTGTGTGACCCTGCCTGGGGCCCAGGCACCGTGCTAGTTATAAGAGAGAGTTGGCGAACGACACCTAAGCAAATGGTTTCAAGGGTGACGAGTAGGACAGACAAAACATTCCAGTCCTAGGGAAGACAAGGGGGTCCTGAAGGAAGTCCCCTTTAAAGCTGAGACTTGGAGGCTGAGTAGAAATGATCTGTGTGAGGATGGTGGTGGCACTGTAAGAGTAAGCAGAGTAAGCGGAACTTCCTTGGCTCAGAAGACGGCTCTGCGAAGGCTGGGGGGCAAGTGTCTAGAGCAGCAGGTGTGGCGGAGGGCACAGGGGAGGCGGGGCCCCTGTCCCTGGCTCAGTCCTCACTGTGAGGTGGGGGGCACCTCTGAGCACCGAATCCTCACTGGGCCTCCAGCTGGAGAAGGGGAACAGGGCCCAGGTCTCTCAAGGGCTGGAATCTGACGGCCTCTGTCTGGGAATTGAGGTTTGAGATTTCAGCCCCTGCCCCATCCCTCACCTTCGGGCTCCGCCTCAGTCTTGGACTCACCAGAACTCTCCATCCTCCGTGACCTGGTGCTGCAGACGGGCCTTCTCATCTTTGTCCACAAAGCCCCAGTCCTTCCACCTGGAGGGGAAATGGAGGAATTACGGAAGGAGGAAAGGAAGGCCTGATGTGGATTGGGATAGGAGGAATACAAGAAGTTCAAAGAATGACCCATCCATCTCCAAACTGCGGCCAGTGTGAACCATCGAAACGCAAATCTGATCTGATCCCCTTACTGTAAAACCCAATCATTGCTCTCCACCAGCCTCAGGGGTAGAACCAAACTTCTTAGATGGGTTTATAACGGCTCGACCCTTCTCCGGCTGACTCTTTTACCCCTTCTCACACTTTAGGTTAGGAGTTGGGTTCTGGAAATAAGTAAACTGAGATTCCAATGTAATAATAACCAGTTCCAACTGTGGAGCCATGGATAAGTCACTTAACCTCTCTTGGCTTCTGTCTTCTCAGCTGCAAAGGGGGAGTGACTGTATGTTACCTACTCACAGGGCTGTGAGGAGCAGTACATGAAAGAATGCATGCAGAATGGTGCCCATCCTCTAATGAGTCATTGTCTGAGATTCTAAGGGAAAGACCAGGCAAGCCAACATCTCCTCGCCCCTGCCAGCCTGGGAAACAGCCTGGCCTGTGTTTTTCAAGGCTAGGTGCTTTACATACTCCCCCTCCCGAAGAGTGAGGAAATGAAGCACGTTTGTGTCTCAGGCACACTGAGGAGAATAAAGCTAAACTGGGTTGACCCTGGAAAGGCAAGGGATTGAGGAAGTGCTCAGAGTCGGGGAGGCTGGAAGGGAAATGGAGAGTCCTAAGACCCCAAGGAGGAACACAGTGGGAAGGGGAGTCTCCCCTTGAGTGGCCCGGGGCTGAGGCTCTCTTGTCAGCAGTCCCTGCAGTGAGGCCTTGGCGGGAGGTGGGTTAAGGCTGGACACCAAGCTGTGAGGCTGGAGAACACAGCGAGGTCCCCGGGGGTGACTCGGGCCAGGGGAGCAGACAACTGATGGGGCACCGAGGCCCCAGGGCATACAGCCTCGTTCCACTGCCAGTCCCTTTAGGCAACCTTTTTCTACCTTCATGCCCTACCCAAACTAGGGGAGGGGATACCTCTCTGTGACCCTTACCATTGGCGCTTATCTCAATTATTATTGGTGTTTGTCTGTCCTTCTCACTGGACCTTAAAGTCTACAAGGGTAGGGCCTGTGTCTCTGCTCATTTCCAAGTCCCTAGACAGTAGTCTGGGGCCTGGCGCCCACTCATCACCGGGGAAGTAAGGCTCTACCGCAGGGACAAGGGAAAGAAACAGTAGGAGACAAGGACCAGCACCTTATCGCAGTCTCCTAAGGGAGGAATATCCCCAGTGCATAGGCCCGTGCCTGCTATTCGGTAGGTGCTCAATGAGTGGATGGCCGAATGAACCAGTAATTATGGTGGCCTGGGAAGAGAGGAACGTCGAGGTAACCCCAGGGGGCTGGAGGGCACACACGGCCTGGGTGTGTCCTGCTCCGCTGCTGAGTCCTGCTCTCCCCTCTTGGGAGTAACAGGCGCCCAAGGAGCTGCCCTCCATCCCGTAAGGCAGGCAGGGTGGGACCATAGGGCTTCGTACATGTTCTGGAGCCTTTATCATATTGTTTCCTATGCTTAGAATTTTTGCTGCCCCCAGTCTATCGCTCTCAGTGACAAGCAGCGAGGTTCTCTCAAAGGGCCTGTGCGCCTTCTGTGGGGACGGCCCGGGAGAGGAAATCTGAGCACCGGCTGAGCATTCTCCAGATGAGACTGCGTTTTCTCCTCCTAACAGCCCACCAGGGAAGAGCTGACATTGTTCCCGTTTTACAGGTGAGGTAATAGGGACCCCAAGACGGGGAGTCACTTGTCTAGTCTAGACCCCTGCATTAAGACTCCCCGCCTACCTGGACCTAACTCATGCTTCTAGAATCTTCCTTTCCAGCCAATGGCCATCAGCCAGCTCTCTGGCTCCCAGGCTCCCCTGGCTCCTCCCGGCTCTTCCCTGGAGCCCACATCCCCTCTTCTCTTCTGGGGATCATTGGTTTTGAAGGTAATTTTAGCCCTAGCTGTTGTAGTACTCTTGTGGCCTTGTACCCAACCCAGCCTCGCCCAGGCCCTGTTGTCCCTACCCCTGGAGTCGCCTCACCTACCCATCACTCCAGGAGCCATTCCACTCCACCTGGCCCCAGGGGTTCCGCAGCCGCACCAGCTTCACCTTCTCATCCTTGAATGTGGTCTTGGGCAAAAGAGAAAATGTGCTCACGGTCTGGGTCCTTTCTAGAAAGGGGATCTTCTGTCTTGCCCTGAGAGCTGGGATGGGGATGGGGAGAAAATTCCGTATAGGAGGCCACCCTGCCTGGTCCTGCTCAAGGAAACTAATCAGAACCGTCCCGTGGGATGGCAGAGTGAGGGGTCAGCACCTAAGAACTGAGTCCTCGAGAGTCAGGGTTTGGCCATTGCCTCACTGTCTTCTCAGAAGTGATCTCCCCAGTGCCCATCCTGCTCTTACGAGCTTTGGGGCAGGGGGCAGGGCATGTACTGTAGGGCCCTGCTAGCACACGAGCTGTCTGTGTGTGAATTAGGAAAAATGCCCCTGCTGGCTGGGGAACTACAGACACATGTGCCCTCCAGCTGGACCAATCGGGAGCAAGGTGCGCCTCCCTCCAGCCTGCTGCGCGCTGCTGCAGGTGACTGCCCTCGCTGTCCACCCCCGAGGGCGGGGCACAACCGCACCAAGTACGTGCTATGGGTCTGACAAGGTTCCGTCTCTGATGTGACCCAGTAAAGGCAAAGCAGCAGAACCATTTGGCATGAGAACCCATGAAATCCACTCCATAAACCAAAAGTGGTTTCCATTTGTTCCTTGGAAATGTTGGGGGGAAATGGCTGCCTTTAGCACTGAGAACAAAGATGAACTGAGCACCATCTGGTGGCAAGATCCTCTCCCTCGAGTCCCAGTGGCCCCTCCAACCCCAGGCCAGGCGTCTGGCCTGAGCCTTGAGGGATCACCTGATTGGTGGCAAGCTCTGTAGCCACAAAGGGACACAGAAAGCTAAGTCCTGACCTCAGCTGCGTGACCCAAGTAGCTCCTCAAGTTCCACCCCGCCAAGCCCCACCAGGCTCACCTCCTCCAGCCCTGTGACAGAGTAGGCATGTCCTTTGACTAGCCCGCAGGCCATTCTGGTCTCATATTGAACTGGAACAATTGTCTGTGGAGGGAAAACCAGACAGCCTGTCAGGGCTTCTGAAGCAAGAGTTCTGTCGCCTGAGATGAGGTTCTGCGAGGATGAGGACCCCTCCCTGCCCTGAAAGTGTGCCCTGGCCACGAGAAGTCTCTTACATACCATAGGAGACACATTAGGAAGATCATTCTTATCGGCACATTAAGAATATAAAGTTAACTGAAAACAAAAGCTGTGTTGCAAAGAGGTACATACAGCATGACAACATAAAAAATAAAGATTTAGACTAAGTATATGCATAGAAAAAATCTTGGGAGGACATATACTAAAAGTTAATGAACAGCTACTGCTTTTAGGCGTGGAAAGATGGGTGACTTCTCTTCTGCTTTGCCACTTGGCTCAGCGCCCTCAGTGAGCTTGTGGTACTTCTGAAGGTGCTAGAACATGAGCTCTGCCAGGGGGCACTTTGCTCTGTTCACTAGCTCAGTGAACAAAGAGGAGAGGGTCTTTTTTTTGTTTGCTAGAATAGCTGGCACCCAGTAGGAGCTCAATGCATATGTGTTGAATGAGTAAACAGATGAATTAGAAGAGGAGAAACATTTTTAAATAAATGAAGTCCCGCTTGCCTTTCTTCCTGTTAATCACCCGCTATCAGAGAAGCGGCCTGGGCCGCGGAGGAGGAGCTCCCATAGAGATGCCTTCCAAGTCCTGTCTTTCCCACCCTTGGGAGCCTCGGAGTGGACAAATTATTCCGACTCAGACCCTGGGAAGGCCTCGGGTGGAGGTCTGTGTGAGGCTCTGGCTGCTGAGGGGAGCCTGACACCCACAGGCCCGGGGCACGCGCGTTGGAGGGGCGGTCGTTCCTGACGCGTGGAGGCTACACACCCGGGTCGGTCTGTCATCTGAGCCTGGGGGGAGCAGGTCTGAGTCTCTGAGCAGCGAGTTATCCATATTTCTCACCATCCGCGCAATCAACTCCCCCATTTTCAGCCCGGAAGGAGAGGTTCCATAGGTCATGTTTGTGCCATCCTGGGGCCCAATGGGAAAGGCGGGGGGGCAGTCGGAGAAGGAGAGAGAACAAACAAAGGAGGTGATAAAAAGGGAAGAAGACCAACGGAAGGGAGGAGAAAACAACAGAAAAGAGGAGAGAGAAACAGCATGAATGGAGAAGAGATGGAGAAAAGTGAGAAAACAGTTCATTTGTGGGGCTTAACGTCAGCTGATCCTGCCAAGCTTTCCCGTCCACTGGAGTGCTGGGAGAGGAAGGAGCAGTCACTCAGCTTGAGGAAGTACCAAGTCGCATTGAGCAGCCCCCAGGATAGGCGTGTCTCCCCGAAACTCGGGAGGCCTGGGTCTCCTCACCCTAGGCTCGGGTCTCAGTTCAAACCACACTGCTGCGCTGAGAGGGGACTGCAGGCTGAGCTTCTCCCAGACTGCAAGACGGGGCCCAGGCCCTTCGTGTGAGATGCGATCAAGCCTGGTGACTGAGAGGCTTTCTTAGGGCACCATGGGCTCAGGTCCACAGGCAGGTGTGTGGCCAACTTCATGGGGGCATGCTGGGCCTGAGCAGTCCCAGCCACAGAGGTCCACACCACCATGGGCCTCCGGACCCATTCCTGGTATTCCAGGGCTTGGTATGTCCTTGCCCTCTCTCTTTATTGAAAACCCCCAGGAACTCTTCTACCTAGAACCATTCTCAATTTTCAAAGTTGAAAGCCAGTTCCTGCTTCCTAAACCAAAACATTCGCCCTGTCCCAGAGGAGAACCCTACGCAGCTCATCACTGGGTAAGGCTTTCCGACATTTGGCTGCTCCCTGCCCTGCACCCCATACCCCAGACTCACATCAATGGAGCAGCCCATGAGGGAGCCTCTCTCGATGGCTTTCTTCATGATCTTGTACATGTCCCTGGGAGCATCCTTGATCTCAAAAAACTCCGTCACCCCTCCTGTGAAGTCCTCCATGGCCTCTGTAGTGTTCCCACCTTTCAGAGCTTCGTAGGAGCCATGGAGCCTTGAAGAGAGGATGGAGACCAGTCTGGGTCACAGGTTTCTGGGGAACATGACCCAGGCACCACTGCCACTAGAGCTTTACTCTGGGGTCCTGTGATGTTTTCCCAGCAGCTCTCCAACGCCCCCGTAAGTTAATAGGCAGGCGCCATGATTCCCTTTCTTCACAAAGGGGAAACTGAGCTCCAAAGGCAAAGGGACCCACCCCAAGCCACAGAGAGCCTGAGCACTGGGGCTGGAATTGAGCTATCTCTGCTCCCTGATAGTTCTCTTTCTGTTATACCCTGAACCCTGAGATGGGGCCTCATGAAAGCCATCAGCAGCTCAGGTGGAGACACAATGCGGCCTTATTAATATGCTGCAAGTATATCAATATATTTATCAATATACTGTTAGGCCAAGCACGACCCTGGAAGCTGGGCTCCAGAGATACAATGCCTGGATCCAGGACTTGTCTCACCACTGCAAAGACAGACTTAAAGAGCGCGCCCTGAGAAGCTAAATTAAAGAGCTCCCGCATGTGTCTTCATTTCTGTTCTTAAATACAGTGCTTTCAGTGACAGCAGTTTCTGCCTGGACTTGATCGCCCCTGACTTCGGGTCACCAAGGAACACACACACACACACATACACACACACACACACACACACAGATACACGTGCCTCCTCTCATGAGTGGTTTCTAGACTCGCCTCACACTGGAAAGTGTTGCCTTACTTAGCGTACGCCTTCTCCAGCAGAGCGCTCCAGAACTCATTGCGGTGGTTGGATTTGGTGAAAACCAGCTGGTCGTTGTAAGTTGGCAGGCAGTCATCAATGACGACGTCCACCCAGTCTCCATAGCGCCAGAACTGCACAGAAGCGACACCCGCAGATCACCACTGGGCACGTGTTTCTACCCATTGTTAGAGTCTCTTTGACCCCAAAGCAGTCCCATTTCCTAGCTCTGTGTCTTGGTGCTTGTTCATTGTCTTCTGGGTTGGGGATGTGTGGATGTTTCTCTGACTGGACTGTGAGCTCCGTGAGGGCAGGAAGTGAGTTACAAACCACTTTGTCCCTTCCGCAGAGTCCAGTGCTGGACTGGGGCAGCAGGTGCTCTGCGAATATTCATTCACAGCTCAGTGAGTCTGGGGCGAGGCCTAGGTACCAGTACCTTTAGGTATCTCAGCTGATTCTGATATGCAGCCAGGGTTGAGAACTACTGGTCTAGGTGGAGGTGATGTACTGTTCTATGTATTTCTTACGACAAAATAAGGTAGAAATTGCTGCTGAACAAGGATTGACATGGAAGAGAAAGAGCCCGGAACATACTCTGACCGAAGCAGGAAAATTGTCCAATAATTACAAATCTAATGTTGTTCTTTTCTGACCAACTCAGTTTTAACTGAAGAAAGCCAAATGCAGTTTAATTTTCTTCTCATGAATGTTTTTCCTCTTTATTGACACGAGGGCAAAAATCTATTTGGTATTTGTATTTACGTCCTTTTAGATATCAGACCCTTTAAACACCAGAGGGGAATTAGCAGCTTGATGGCACAGAGGAGAAAAAAACTCAGGGCCTGACCGCCTTGCCCATGCTCAGACGGACGGCAGCTGGAAGTGGACCCTGAACCTGAAGAGAAAACCTTTCTGGGGCCGTCAGTCCTGAGGTACAGGATCAGCAGGTACCTTAACTGACGATTTGGGTCAGTCCCAAGATTTTCGGAGCCACTTGGGCTAGAGACAGATGGATGCCTCGGAACCCTGGAATCTGCTGGATCCCCACATACGGAGCTCACTTAGTTTGGGGCCGGCACTGGGAGTTGGCTCTCTGCCGGGACAAGTTGGCTCCAGAAAACGTGCAATGGCTGATTGATTCTGGAACTAAGACTCATTTCTGGGCCGAACCAGAAACCTAGTCCCCAGAATAACCAGACTTTTCTTCCAGAGCACAGAAGAGGTGGGTATAGACTTGGTAAAGACCTGCCTTGAATGGAAACAAGTAAACAGGAGTCCCAGCTGTGGATGGGGTCTTCTTCACAACCCAAAGGACCCTGTGGATTCCCAGGGCTAATATCTCAGGGACTGACTAGAGCAGAGCCTTGAGTAATAACAAAGCAGCCAGCCAGCTGGAGAGGCAAAAATAAGCCCACAGGCCAGCAAGCAGGATGTCTTCCTCCTTTTCTGGGGCATAGCCAAAGGTGACAAAGGTGTGTGGGGGGAGTGCGGGGGCAGAAATAAACAATTGCTTCCTCACAGGCTGGAGCCCTGAAGGGGGTTACCGCCCACAGGCCCCGCTGGGAGGGCGGGTGGAACCTTTCTGGAGCCAGGGGCAAGTCAAGCCCAGGAGACCAGTGGTGAGTGGATGGCAGCTGGCCACTCCCGTTACCTCACCTGGAAATGGAAGATCCCCGCATAGTTTTCAGTGAAAGTTTGATCGTGGGGTATGACTCGGAAAAGCAGGTGCTTGTTCAGCGTCAGACAAGCGATGGCTGCGAGAAACCAGCAGTCCCCTGCAGGCAAACACCGCAGAGGTCAAAGGAGGGGCCTGTACCTGCAGGCCAGAGACCCAATCCCAGGGCTGCTGCACTTCTCTGAAGGGCAGGGCTCAAATGGCGCTCCCTGTCCTACTTCCAGATCCGACTTCGCGGAGGCGTCGACCAGCGGAGGGATATGACAGCAGTGCCTTGGTAATGCGATCTGCTCAGCCGGGTCACTCACACCTTCCTGTGCGGTTTTCCTGGAGGCTGTTGGCAATTCCTCCAGGAATTGCAACATAAACTCACTTCTTTCTTGGCCCTCAGTGGAGACAGCGTCATGACTGGGTCATTATTCGTAACGCCTGTGGGGAATCCGCCCTGCTCTATATCTGCAAGGTGAGTCCATCTCCCCTTCTGACCCCAGCGGAGACTGCTCATGTGAGTCATCAGTCAAGCCGGTTTGTAATGTAAGGGGTCTGGCAGCTGCTCTGGAACCGTCTGCAGGGGGCGCTAAGACATTGCTGATAATGGAATGAGACGGGGACATTTTCTTTCTCCTAAACTTCCTTCCTGGCACAGTCCTGTATGTAGTGGGAGGTGACACACACTGCTGCGTGCGTGTGTGTGTGTGTGTGTGTGTGTGTGTGAGAGAGAGAGAGCGAGAGAGAGAGAGCGAGAGCGAGAGCGAGAGAGAGAGAGAGAGAGAGATGCCCAAGGGGCATGCCTGGTACACTGACTGTCACAGAACTGCCTTCTGAGTTGAAGAGGGGCTAGGTTGTGGTATGTAAGGCCTTCATTTTGCTGTGTGGAACGTGAGAGCAACTTTGAGACAGCCCCCTGCCGGCTGGTCCCCCTGAGCAGCCAGCCTGTCCTTGGAAACAGTGTATTGGTTAGAAAGCCCAGATTGCTAGCTCGCTCCAGGCTCTGCTAGCCGACTTCCCTCAGGTGGGGAACCTAGATATCAAAACCTCCTCGGCCTCTCCTTCCAGGACCAGATTAGTCATATTCCTTTCTTTTGGTAGGTGCCCTTTGCCCACAAGTTTTAAATTGTATCTGGGGTATTCTCTCCAACTTGATTTCACAGAGCTTTCCCTCAGAGCACACCAAAGGCGGTAGGTATGTCCTGAACAAGAGGCAGAGAGAGAGGATGGACTGATAGGACAGCCAGGCTGGCTAGCCAGACAGACAACTGGATGCTTATCCACAAAGCAAGTGTTGTCTCTGTTGAAAGACCCTTCTAATATGGAGCTATTATTCTGGGGCAATTTGAACAAGTTCGAGTTACAGACACTCTTTTTGGTGATGCATTTTGTGAAAGATTGTGTGTATACATAGATTCTGTGTGCCAAAGGGACATGCTTGGTACACAGGTTCAGAGCTGTCATTATGGAAGATGGGGACACTCAGAAGCAGGGCATTTGTCTTGCTGAGTGGGGTGTGGACTGTTCTTGAGACTCCGGAGGGCAGCTGCAGCATAAGGTCTACCTCCCGTGACACATGGCAAATGAACTGATGACAAATGTGGGAGGAACAGAAAGTAAACAAAGCAATCACCAGCACATAAAGCACTATTATAAAAACCTCCTCCCAAAAACTCATTAAGAGCAAAAACAGATTATTGTCCCTTTACTTCCTGTAAAGGGATCACACCTTTTAACCACCCCACGATTGTTCAGCTCGATGTGACCCAAGGAACGTTCCTACCTAATTCTCCTTGGCAGATGTCAGTTCTGTTGGCTCCACCAATGATGAATCGGGGATTCTCGCAAATTTCCTGTGAAACAAAAAGGAAAGAATGACAGCAGCTGTAGCTATTCTTTACCGAGGTCCAATATGTGGCCCTGGCATCACGTATCAGGAGCATTACACACACAGCTCATTTAAGTCTCCAGAAACATCCTGTGAATTGGATACTATCATTCTCATTTTTCAGGTAAGGAAATCAAGGCTCAGAGATGTTAAGAAACTTGCCCAAGGACACACAGCCAGTAAGAGGTACAAGCCAAAAGTATGGCTCCTTTCCCCATTGTTCCACACTGCTCTCTTACAGTGACATGCTGTCTTACTAAGGATGCAACCCCAGAGGACAGCATCTTTACTGTCACGGGTTTGGCAAAGGGACAACAGAAAGCACGGCTTTTGTTTTTCTCTTTTCTTATGACAGGAAAAGAGATCTAGGAGGGAAAATAATCATTTGTCTTCGAAGATGTGGTAGCAGATAGAGTCAGCATGTATCCCAGGGCCCATGGAACTGGAGAGACAGGAAGAGCAGAGAGCAGATTCGGTGTGTGCCCTGCAGGCCTCCCCTTCTCTTGGAGGAAGCATTTCTTTACTTAAACTAGCTCAGTGTGGTACCTCTGGCCCCCGCAGTTATGTGCAGCCCAATAGGGGCCAACAGAGGATGCTTTTGTTTGTGTTTGGATGTGTCTTATGTTTTGTTTTTTAACTTTTAAAATGTGAAATCATTTGTAGATTCTGTTTTTGACTTGAACGTCATTCTTTGCAGCTCTAAGAAGCTTGTGCTCTCTGCCCACAGCCCTCTCTCTCCCTCCCTTGGCCGCCCCCCACCTTCCCTGTCCCCAGGCCCATCAAAACAACCCAGCATACCCAGCAGCTCAGGCCCCCTCCTCTCACGGAGCTGTCCTGCCTTCTAGATGAAAAATCTTGCTTAGACCAAGCCACACACTCCTCCCATCTTAAACTCTTAATGCCATGGGAGGATAAACCAAAACCAATAATTTTTTAAAAGGTTATTTAGAGGAGGGAGGAAGGGAAGAAAATGATGGGAATACAGGTGGAAGTAAAACTCTGAATGTAACTGCTTAAAAATAGTTTGACTTCTGAATCATGTACATTTTTACAGACTTAAAAGCCAAAAGTCAAGAAAGATCACTTTAAAAAACAGTCTGTAACAGCCCAAAGCAGTTTGAAGCAAAAGAACCCAACTGTATATCAAGTTGATGACATGACCACACCCATAAAAAGAGTGAGTCCAGGGGACTTAAAATGTAACATTTTGACTGTTTACCACTTTTGGGTTATATCCCAAGGTAAAAAACCAAAACCATAATAATACGGTCCATAAGGAATAATAATAATACCGTTTGCAACAGCATGGATGGAACTGGAGAGCATTATGCTAAGTGAAATAAGCCAGGTGGTAAGGGACAAATACCATATGATCTCACCTTTAACTGGAACATAATCAACAAAAGAAAGAAGCAAACAAAATATAACCAGAGACATTGAAATTAAGGACAATCTAACAATAGCCAGAGAGGAGAGGATAGAGGACAGTGGGGAGAAGGGTTTTCAGGAACTACTATAAAGGACACATGGACAAAATCAAGGGGGAGGGTGGAACCAAGGGAGGGAGGTTGGCTTGACTGGGGTTAGGGGGAGTGGTGGGGAGAAAATGCAGACAACTGTAATCGAACAACAATAAAATAATTTAAAAAAATTTTTCATTCAGAACTAAAAAAAAAGGAAAATGAGATAATAATAATAATAATGTGCTTACTTCAAAACTTTGATATGTATATTATAGAATAAAGTAAATAAGAGCTTATGTTAATGTCATAAGTAACCAGCCTTGTTTTTATTGTAGAAAAGTATGTAAAATTATAAAATTGAATAATTTAAGTAACAACCCTGCAGTGTTAAGTTGAAATGAATATAAAACTTAAAATTTATTTTCGTCTCTTTAAAAAACATTTCCTATCTCTTGTCACTAAAAAAAAAAACAAAATAAAAAATAAGATGCAATAACAATCTTGTAAACTTCCCATCAAGAAGGCAGTGTGGATAAACATGGCTCACCTCTTTGTACAACTACATCAGAATTACAGCTACACTACAGTACAACCATCATTCAGAACTGTCAGAAATTGAGCTCAGTGGTAGTCCTACAACTATGGAGTTAAAAGAAAAAGCCACATCAAGATGGTGGGAGGAGCAAAGATGCTGAATGAGTTTGTCCCATACCCATGAGTGGTGGATAAAAATTGGGAGGGTTATCTCAGGAGCCAGGGCTCCCAGCCCCTGGCCAGGCCCCACAGCCCAAGATTCCAGTACCAAGGAAGATAAGTCTCCATAAGTTCTGGCTGTAAAAACCAGTGGGGACTGAGGATATGGAAAACAGACACTTCTATAGTCCTAGGAAGTTCCTCTTAAAAAGGGCCTATGCACAGACTTACTTGGACTTACTCCCTGTGAGCTCCAGAATGGCGCAGCAGATTGGAGGGCATCGGAGAGGAGGAGGAGATGAGTTATTTAGCCTCAGGGTGAGATCTGGGCGGCAGCTTTCTCCCAGACAGGGGTGCTGGTGGTGACCACTGTTCCTTTTCTGAGTCTTCCCCCCACAGAGCCATAGAGCCAGCAGGTGGGCACCATATCTGAGGCTCCATCAACCTGGTTCACACTGTTTGCCCCACCCTGATGATTCCCTGAGGCCCAACCCCACCCAAATTTCAGACCCACCCAATCTGTTTCCAGTGGTTTTTCTATATGAATGGCTTGTCTTGGCCACTGCTTCAGATTTTCCTAAATTTTCTCAAACAAGCAGCATCTGGCTTCAACAATCCCCCTACCTCATGCTAGGTTGCCCCAGGCCTGGCACTGGCAACAGCTGGCCTTACTTCACAGCTTGGCCTTGCCTGAACACCTCTGAGACCAGCACAAGTAATAGCCATCTGCTGATTACCTTGTAGCTTATGCTGTGTGACACTGGACAGACACAGGTAGTGGGTGACCTTGTGCATGCCAACAGCAATCAAGGCTCAACTACAACAGGAGGATGTACACAACCCACATGGTGTGCATACCTTCAGTACCCAGCTTGGGTAATAGGGGAAGGCTGTGCCACTGGACATTATAGGACATTTACTACATTAGTCCACTCTACCAAGCTGGGAAGACGTAGTAGCTCTACCTAATACATAGAAACAAACACAGGGAGGCTGCCAAAATGAGGAGACAAAGAAATATGGCCCAAACAAAAGAAAAGAACAAAACTCCAAAAAAGAACTAAACAAATGGAGACAAGCAAACTACTAGATGCAGAGTTCAAAACACTGGTTATAAGGATGCTCGATGAACTTAGTGAGGACCTCAGCAGCACAAAAAAATCCAGTCAGAAACAAAGGATACACTAACTGAAATAAAGAACAATTACAGGGAATCGACAGTAGAGTGGATGAAGCTGAGAATCAAATCAGCAATTTGGAATATAAGGAAGCAAAAAACAACCAATCAGAACAGCAAGAAGAAAAAAGAATCTAAGAAAAATGAGGATGGTGCAGGGAGCCTTTGGGACAACTTCAGGTGTATCAATATTTGTATTATGGGGGTGGCAGAAGGAGAAGAGAGAGAGCAAGAAATGAAGGGGGGAGAAAAAGGAGATGATGCTCTTATCAACTGAGCCACCTGATCAGGGCAAACTTTTTTTTAATACCCCCATCATTAAAATATTTAAATTTTAGAGATGGAGGGGAAGGAGGAGGAGAGAGAGGGAGAGAAACATCAGTGCAAGAGAGAAACATCAGTTGGTTGCCTCTCATACGTGCCTCAATTAGGGATTGAAACCATAACCCAGGCATGTGCACTGACCAGAAACTGAACCCACAACCTTTCTGTCCAAGGGAAAACACTTCAACCAACTAAGCCATACCAGCCAGGGCATCATTAAAATATTTTGAACATACAACCCTAGGTAAGTATTCTTATAAGTTTTAAGTTATATTAATGTATATTGTCCAAACATATAATGTACATTATAAAATAAACAAAAACATACATTTAGAAGGATAGTCTACAATAGGTATATGTAGCAAACTTTTGGTCAAGAACTTTCCAAAATCAATGACAGTTACCAAACCACAGATCCATGACAAAGCATCAAGCAGAGTAAATACCAGTAAAACAAAACAAAACAAACAAAACTATACTTAGGCATATCATATTCAAACTTCAGATAGTCAAATACAAAGAAAAAATCTTAAAAGAAGACAAGAAGGGAAAATAAAAACCTTTTCTTTTGAGAAACAAAGATAAAAATTACAGCAGACTTGTCTTCCGAAACTATACAAGCAAGGAAGATTGGATTGACATATTTAAACTGGTGAAAAACAGCCCTGGCTGGTGTTGCTCAATGGGTTGAGTGTGGACTACAAACCAAAGGGTCACTGGTTCAATTCCCAGTCAGGGCACATGCCTGGGTTGCGGGCCAGGTTACCAGTGGGGGCCATGTGAGAGGCAGCCACACATTGATGTTTCTCCCCTTTCTTACTTCCTCCCTTCTCTCTAAAAATAAATAAATGAAACCTTTTAGAAAAAAAAGAAAGAAAAACTCACCAACCTAGAACTCTATATGCAGAGTGACTATCATTCAACACCAAGGAGAATGAACTCCCAGACAAATAAAATCAGTGGCAATTCATTGCCAGCAGACTTGCCTTGCAAGAAATGTTTTAAAAGTTCTTCAGGGGGAAAGAAAATGATGTAGGTTAGAAACCTGGATCTACATAGAGGCAGAGCATCAGGGAAAATTCAGGTAAAATAAAACTTTTATTTTTCTTATTCTTAATCTAAAGATAACTTTGTTTAAAGTAATAATAATACCAGTGAATTGAGGAATTATAGTATATGGATTAGGAAAATTGATGACAGTAATAGTATAAAGGAAGGGAGGGTAGAATGGGAACTTTCTATTATAAGGTATTAGACTACATATACATAATGGTGTAGTGTTATTTGAAGGTGGAATTAGATCAGTTTTAAGTGTGCATTGGAAACTATGACCATTACCATTTTAAAAAAAGAAGTGTTGTTGATATACTTAGGAGAGGAGATGAAGTAGAATTACCGTATTAAAACACTCAGTTAAAACCAGAGAAGGAAGGAAAGGGAGGAAACAGAACAGCTGCAGCAAATAGAAAGCAATTCCCAACATGGTCGATATTCACCCAATTATATGATAATCACTTAAATGTTAATGGTCCAAATACATCAATTAAAAGATAAATATTGTGAGGATGAATTTTTAAAAAGCCCAACTATATGTTGTCTATAAAAAACTCACTTTACATGCAAAGATGCACATAGCTAGAGAAAGATATGCTATGCTATCACTAATCGAAAGAAAGCTGGATGGAACACAGTATGGAATTTTCTAAGAAAACTAAAAATGGAACTGCCTTTTGACCCAGCAATTGCACTGCTGGGATTATATCCCAAGAACCCTGAAACACCATTCCAAAAGAACCTATCCACCCCAATGTTCATAGCAGCACAATTTACAATAGCCAAGTGTTGGAAGCAACCTAGGTGCCCATCAGTAAATGAATGGATCAAAAAACTATGGTACATGTATACAATGGAATTCTATGCAGCAGAAAGAAAGAAGGAGCTCCTACCCTATGCAACAGCATGGATGGAACTGGAAAGCATTATGCTAAGTGAAATAACCCAGGCAGTAAAAGACAAATACCATATGATCTCACCTTTAACAGGAACCTAAGCAACAAAACAAAGAAGCAAGCAAAATATAACCAAAGACATTAAAATAGAAAACGGAATGACAGTAACCAGAGGGGAGAGGGGAGGGAATTTCAGAGGAAAAAGGGAAGGGATAACAGGAACAAGTATAAAGGTCACATGGACAAAAACTAAGGGGGGTGGACTGGGATGGGAGTAAAAGACAGAAAACTGTACTTGAATAACAATTAAAATAAAAAAAGAAAGCTGGAATATTAATTTCAGACAAAGCAGATTTCCTAACAAGGAAAATGATCAGAGATAAAGAGATGCACTACATAATGGTAAAGGAGTCATTTCTCTAAGAAAGCAAACAGCCCCAAGCGTGGGTGCACCTAACAGTGGAGTGTTAAAGGACATGAGGCAAAAAGTGACATTTCCGAAAGGAGAAATGGATGAATCTAGTATTATAGTTGGAGACTTTAACACCCTTCTCTCAGTAATTATAGATTAAACAGGCAGAAAATCAGTAAGAACATAGTTGACCTGAGCAGCTCTAGCAATTAACTTGGTCTGATGGACATTTATCGAAAGCTCCGTTCAACAGCAGTAGAATACACATTCTTCTCAAGACCACATGAAAGAATAGACCACATTCTAGGCCACAAAACAAACCTCAACAAATCTGAAGGACAGGAATCATACTAAGTATATTTTCAGACCACAGTGGAATAAAACAAGGAATCAATAATTGGAAAATCTCAAACTATTTAGAAATTAAACAATATACTTTTAAATGACACACGGATCAAAGAAGAAGTGTCAATAAATTCCTTTGTCTATCAGCTGAGAGGGGCAATGGCAACAACACTGCAGAAGTGATGAGCACACCTACCACTCTGATCTTGGTTTCTAATAACTGTTTTCCAATAACAGGTGTCAGGGCTCCTTGGGGAAATGGTTGACTGTGGCAGGAAATACATAAAATGAGCCTGGAGCATCTTACAGCGTCAGAAAGTAAGAAAGTACTCAAAGCAAAGGAACCTCACTACAATAAGGATATGTCGAAGGGACAGAAGTCAACCAAAAGAACTCCCAACGGCTAAAGCTGAAACAATCAGAGCAAGAAATAAAGTAATGTTTGATTATAACGATTATAACACAAAATACAAAATAAATATCCGTGAGTCCACATTGAAATAAACAAGTGATTGAATAAATAAATAAATGCAGAGAATACACAAAGTTCCCATGCAGAATTCTCGATACTTTATGTAGATAAAGGGAGGTAGAACAGAACTCCGACTTCTTACATGGGGGCTTGTGTGACATTCTTCCCAAGAGTACAGCATGCAAAGGGAAAAAATGTAACTTCATAGCAGAGAAAAATGACAAACACTGCTTCAGCCAGTTACCAAGGTCAACAGTGATAGACAGGTGGACAGTCTACACAATGGGAGGCAAATGGCACTTTACCTCTGTGGTCTTCTTCCCCAACACCCGTCAGCCCAGCCTGGTCAGAAAACCCACAGAAACATGCCGACTGAGGGATAGTGTACAAAATACCTGACCAGTACTCAAAGCTGTCAAGGTCATCAAAACCAAGGAAAGTCTGGGAAATTGTTACAACCAAGAGGAGGATAAGGAGACGTTACTACTAAATGCAATGTCATATCCTAAATGGAATCATGAAACAGAAAAGCGGTATTAGGGAAGAACAAAGGAAATCTAAATAAAGTATAGACTTCAGGTAAGAATAATGTATCAGTTTTGATTAGTTCATTGTAGCAAATGTACAGGAGTAAATTAAAATATGAATAATGGGAAAAAATGGATGCAAGGTATATAGAAACTCTCTGTATTAACTTCACCAGTTTTCTCTAAATCTAAAACCATTCTAAAGTGGAAAGTTTATTTAAAACACAACTGGTTCAAATACTTTTCCATCTGCTCCAGTGCATCAGCTTGCAGACCCACCGGGATGCACACACCCCACAAAGTTCCCATGAAGCCCACCTTGGAGCCGACTGCTTTAGACAGTTCTGTGCCTGCTCTAAACGCAGCGAACTTTTTGGGGGTTGTAAGTGCCTCTGTGCAGGGAGAGGCCCTGGTCCTGTCCATCCCCAGGGACTTGGGTTCATTTTGCTGGAACCAGTGGGCTCCTCAGTTGCACAGTAAGGTGTCTTTGAGCAAACTGCTTCTCCCTGTGAGGAGTCGGGCTGGTCAGCATGGACCTTTCTGTTTGAACAGCAGTGACACATCACTAATGATCCAGCCTTTTGTGAAAGGTTAAAAAGGCAAGTCTCCAGCCTCCTGCAGCCTCCTGTTTCTTAAGTGTTCACTATCTTCCACAGAATTCTCCTTGAAATTGTGAGCCTTAGTATATACACTTAATCCCACTTTCTGAGAAGATACTTGCTGTCAAGAAGAGACATGATAATCAGTTATGCTTACTACTTTACTATAAATTTAAGCCAGTGCATTAGCTTTGTTGAAAATATTTAGTCTCAGGAACCTAAAAACTATTATGATAATTTCTAGTTCAAGCATAGAAAATAACATCAGTTTCAGGAGGAAGCAGGAAGGCATTCTGAGGGCACACGGGTAGGAGAACCTTGATAAGCCACCTGCTCAGAGTGGGGATCCATGGCTCCAGGCTCTGGAGCACTTGACCTCCTGTCCCTAGGAGCTGTCTTGTGAAGCCTCACATCTCCCATCCCTACCTTTGGCCTTTTCCACGTGATAGCCTTCATCTTGGTTTTCTGGCTCAGCTCATGGGAGCCCAGGGCCTGCACACCGGCTGGGAACACCCTGTCTTCAAAGAGGCACTTCTGAGCCAGGCACTGTCTCTTGAGAATGATGAAATCCTGCCCCTCAAACTTGAGGGGCTGTGTGACGGTGCCCTCTCCGTTTCTCCTGTCCCTCTCCCGAATCACATGGTCACAGAAGAATTCTGGCAGCATGTAGGGCATGGTGACTGCCCAGGAAGTGGAGCTGGGCCTTTATTGTGACGTCTGTTGCACTGCACCCCCAGTCCAGGCCTAATCCCCTTGTGAATGGGTTGGAGCCTATATAGCTCCTCCACCCTCAGCAACACTATGCAAATGTACGTGGCCCAGAGAGAGGCCGTGGTCAGAGTCAGCAGCTTTGGCTGGAGGCCCCTGAGCCCACGGTCAAGGGGCAACACCATGCCAGTCAGAGAGGGAGTCAGCGAGGGGAGTGAAGGGCCAGGGACAGCCCCAGGACAGGCCACAATGGTCTGTAGACCTTTAGGATACCTCCATCAGCCTTGCTGGGATTCTTTCTTTAAAAAGCGAAAATATAATTACAGAGAGGCTTGCTGTGCCTCAGCAAAAGTCATTCATGCCTTTGACACTGGTGACCAACGGGATATAGCATGGGGCCTTCAAAACATGCTGTATACACTAATCCTATACAGGCTGCTGAATGCATAGAAGGAATCTGCTCGAAGCCTTTGTCTGCGGTTAATGAAGCTTTCATTTTCCTGCCGTCCCTGACCCATCGCCCCAGGGGGCCTTGACTAGCCCTTTAGGGACTCTGAGCTGTTAGAGGGACCCAGAGGGTAGGTGACTCAACCTCAAATGAAAGTCCCTATCAGAGTGGGACCCAGTGGCAGCGAACAGACAACCACGGTTGCAAATGCAGGACCTGTGAGGCAGAGAATGTGATGGGTGGGGAAGGAGGGTAAATGTGTGTCAGAATTATATTCACAAGAAAGCTCAGCTCTTTCGAAGTTTCACCGGGCATGAATGGGCAACTCTGGTGTGAGAGCAGGAAGCTGGTGCAGGTGGAACCTCGGTGCTGGCAGCCTGCCCACTGGGAGGAGGCAGTCTCCCTCTCCACTCGTGCTCTCCTGTCGGCCTTCGTCTACTGTGCTTCTCACACTGTGGTCATTGGACGACCAACATCAGAATCACCTGGGACGTCAGTGTAAAGTGCAGACTCCCAGGGCTGCTCTCAGACTTAAGGATTCAAATATTCTCGGTAGGAGTCCAGGGCTTCGCAATTTAAATAAGCCTGCTCTTATGTTTGCTGGAGCCGGAAACCCTGTCTTTAGCATCACGGTTTACCATGATAGCTCAAAATAATTTTTGAGGTCAGTTCTTTTAAGAAACAACACTGTTTTTGTTCAGTTTGTACATGAACAAAGTTCTTAAAAATCAAAACTACAAAAGTACATAGAAGAAGAGCAGTTTCTTGGCCTTGCGAATCCCTCTCCTCAGAGATGGCCGCTTTCAATTCTTTTAGCTCATTCTTCTGGTTATTACTGCTATATTTTTAAATATAATAATATGCTTACATTATTACTTTTTAATTTATTATTTTCAGAAAGTATCCATAGAGTTTCTATTTTGCCAAATAAGATTTAGGCCTCTCACATTATACTGTGTCTACTACCATCTTCTCCACATGGGTATTTCATAACTTTTGGTAAAATTAAAATTCAGTATTTACTTTAATATGATTAGGAAAATATCATTCAGTTCTTGGCTAGGTGGTATCCTGTGCTACATTTTCTTTCTGTATAAATGTTTCCTTTCTGATATTCTTTATAACTCTCTTATTTTCCTGTGTATCTATCAATGCTTTTCCTCAGCAATAGCTTTTCCAAAAACTTAAGCTTATCAGATAACTTAGCAGTTCCACTGTTCCCCTGCCAAGGCCTTCCTTGTAGCCCCTTCTGGTTCCCCTCCAGGCCTGGAGCAGGGGCCTGGCCCTGACTGTGCCCTGCACATGGTGGAATTTCATTTCTAGAATTCTAACCCTTGTTTGGTTTACTCCTTGATTTTATCGGCACACAGCTGGCACCTTCCTAAGAATGGGTGCCTGAGACGTAAACCGCCTAAGTCCTTGTCTCTCTAACTCCCTGTCTCTTCCACCTTTGCACTCAATGGAAAATTTGGCTAGGCATTTTAGGTTAAAACCCCGTTTCCCTCAGAATTTGTAAGGCATTGCTCCCAGTATCTGGTGTTGTTGAGAAACAGGGTGCGATTTTGATAGGCATTTCTTTGTGTGTGCCCTGTCTGGTCCCTCTGAGAGCTTTCAGGGTTTCTTCCATCCCCCGCCCAATTCCAAAGCCACATTTATGTACCTTGGTGTTAGTTCATTGTAAAATTCTTCGTGCTGAGCACTCAGTGATTCCTTTTAATGTAGAAACCTTTGTCTTTATTTCTGGGATATTCTTATATTATCTTAGATATTTCTCTCCCTTTCGATTTTTTTGGAACTCCTAAATATTAGATGTTAAACTTCCTCTAATTTTATTGTATTTTCCTATATTTTCTGTTCTATATTCTAGATTTTTTTGATTTTATATTTTAACCCTGCTATTGAAATTCTAAATTTCAGCTTTTAGTCTTCTAGCTTTTTGTTAAGAAAATTTTCAAACTTACAAAACAGCTTAAAGAACAGGCCCCCATATAGCCTACACTAGATTCAACAACTGTTAATGTTTCGCCATCTTTGTTTTACCTATCCATGTATGTATACACAGGTTTTATTATTTTTTTGCTAAACCATTTGAAAGAATGTTGTAGGTATTATCACACCTTACACCTCAATATTCAATATTCAATAACTTCCAAATGAATAGGAAGGGAAAAAATGAAAGAAAACACTTTTAATCAATTTTTTAAAATGGGAACAAAGAGAAAAAAAGGAACATTTAAAAAGCAATACAAGCAGAAAGGTTATAGTAGGTGATAGAAATAAATTTTAAAAATGTCAATGCTCATAATCAGTGTAAATAGACTACAGTCTTCAGTTAAAGGACAAAGGTTTTCAGATTGCCTTTTTGAAAAAAGATTTATAAATAGTTTCTAATAAATGCACCAAAGACATCAGGACATAAAAATGTTGGAAGTAAAAGAATAAAAAAAGTACCAAGCAAACACTTGCCCCCAAAGCCCATATACACCCACATTAATATCCAACAACATTGACTTTAGAAAAAAAAGAAGAAAAAAGCTTTCTTAGAGATAAAAGAAGGGTCGCTACAAATCCTGAGAAAAACAAATATTACTACTGTATCAAAAACCTTTTGAAATGATCCCTTGATTTTTGAAGAGGTTGTATCAGTGAATAAAAATCTTCTTTTAAGAAAACACTGGTAAAATTCTACCAAATATTTAAGGAACAGGTAGTTTTCATCTTACACAACCAATTTCACAGAACAGAAGAAGGAACATTCCCCATGCATTTTATGAGGAGAGTGTGACCTGGATAACAGAACAGAACAGCACAAGAAAGTGAAATAATAAGTCAACCTTGCTAATCATATATGCAAAAGCTTACATAAAAGATTTGCAAAACAAAATTTAGTGATGTGTAAAAAAGATAATACATTCTAAGTGTGGTTTATTCTAAGAATGCAGGGGGGTCAACATTGGAAAACTACTAATGTAACTGTTTAAAGGAGGAAAATTACATTTTTTTAAGTAATGCAGAAAAGGCATTTGATAAAATGCAACAACCATTTATGATTTTAAAAGAAATTCTTAGCAAAGCAGGAATAGAAGGGGAACTTCTTTTTTTTTTAAGATTTTATTTATTTATTTTTAGAGAGAGGGGAAGGGAGGGAGAGAAAGAGAGGGAGAGAAAGAGAGGGAGAGAAACATTAATGTGTGGTTGCCTCTCATGCACCTACTAGGGATCTGGCCCAGGCATGTGCCCTGACTGGGAATCAAACCGGCGAAGATCTGGTTCGCAGGCTGGCACTCAATCCACTGAGCCACACCATCCCAGACGAGGGAGAACTTCTTAATAAAAGGTGTATCTACAGTAAATCTATTCAACAGTTAAACATTAAGAATATTCCCTTTAAATTTGGAATCAAAGATTCCTGTTAGCTCCTTTATTATTGACAGAATGCGAGTACATTCTATTATGTACTAGCGTTTAACTAGTACATGAAGATAAGAGGGTTTAACTAGTACAATAAGATAAGAGTTGGACTGATGAATACCGTTGGGTACAATATACTGGGCAGATCACCTAATCATAGAAACAGAGTTTACAGACCAATAACTTGGGATCTGCAATCAAATTACTAGAATTACTAAAGAGTTTATAATACGTGAGTCAAATGAATGTTTCTGCTTGAGAAATCAAGTGCAATTTTAAAGAGAGATGCCATTTATAAAATAACAACAACAACAAAAGATGTCTAGGAATAAATCTGACAAAGGATATTCAAGAACTTTACGGGGAAAAATTTTTTTAAAAACTTGATTGAAAGAAATACAAATAGAGACCTGGCTAAAGGGAGAGCCATCCCCTCCTCACGGATAGGGAGACGCAATATTGTCCAGACCTGCGTTCTTCCACATCAGTTCAATGCCATCTCAATGGAAGTCCCCGCAGGGTTATTGGTGGGACTCAGCACTATGCCTCTAAATCTTAAATGGAAGGGCAAGGAGTCGTGTCCAGCTGAAACAGCACTGAAGGAGATAAGCAAGTTGTTCTGCTGGATGTCGAGACTTATCGGCACAAGGTGTTGCCCTGGCACAGAAATAGGCAGATGCAAACGGAACACAGTAGAACGCGGGAGCAGAGCGTTCTACCCCGGGAGACACCTGCTTTTCTTAAGGATGGCATTGCAACACGGCGAGGAGGGCTGTGGGTTTAATGGATTGTGCTAGGATGTTTGAATGTCCATATGAAAACCAGTGAAATGTGATCCCTATTTTATATTACATGCAAAAATTATTTCTAGGTGGATTATAGACACAAATATCAAGGCAGAAAAATAAAGTTTCTAAATAATAATAAAGAGGAACGACTTTGGTTTAAGAAAAACTTTGATAGAACACATAAAGCATTAACCATAACAGAAAAAATAATAAATTAAGAATTGATTTAGAGCTTTTAATTAAAAATTTTCAAACTAAAAATACCCTTAAGAGAGTGAAAGGCAAGCAAGCCACCAAGTGGGAGAAAATCTTTACAGTACATCTAACCAATAAGTGATTAGCATCAGGGTATGCAAAGAATGCCTACAGTGTAAGTTGAAAAAGACACACAACTCAGTAGAAGAGTGAGCCAAAGATAACAGATGGTCAAGAAATATATAAATGCATAAAAGAGGCTCTGACTTATTTACAATCAGGGGAATGCACCTTCTCATACATTTCTTGGCTACTTCTGTTGCTGCCCGGACCATCTGAAGCCCTGCACTGCTGAGTTACATCAGCATGTTCACCAGGACGGCCGAGCGCTGTCCCCATCATGACCCTCAGGAGGAGCTGTTGTCTTTGGAATGCAGTGAGAGGCAGTCCTAACAGTTATTTGTAGAATTGTCACTTTCACCGATACTTGTGCCCCCCACCCCCCATCCAGCCCCAGGATGACACTGTCATGATTCTCTGCAGAGTAGAAAGGGGAAGGGCTGGCTCTCAACCGGGCCCCTCATTTGGCTGTTCAATTGCCATCATCGCTATTTTTTGACTCGTTGTGCTGAGCATGTCATATACAGTATCTCTTTCCACACTTACGACAACTCCATGAGAGTGGGAACTTTTACTTTGTTTTCACAGATGAGGAAACCGAGACCCAGGAATGGTCGGTAGCTTGCCTCAGGTTTCACTGTTAAGAGGTGGAGCTGGGGTTTGAATCAAGCTTGTCTGGCTTTAAAGCCTGTGCACTTCATCTTTGTGTTTCACTCCCGTCCTTTGCTGCCTGTCCTAACAGTAATTGCGACCTTACCTTGGGCACCTGCTAGAACTTTATGGATGCTGGCATATAAGATTAGAATGTCGTTATCCCATCACAGAAGAGGAAAGTGAAACTTAGAAAGTTATGTGACTTGCTGGTGGCAGAGCCAGGGTTCGGACCAGGCCTGTTCGTTTCCAAATCCAGCTGTCTTAATCTCTCTGCGCAATGCCTCCCGTTCTTCCTGGGCTAGCCCATTGATCCCACTTCCTCTAAACGGTCTGACGGAAGGTGACACTCTAAAACAGATTACAAGCAGACCTCCTGCCGAGCCAGATTCACTGGAGAGACAAATATGGTTCCTGAGAGAAGCAGTTCTACCTCGACCGGGCCCTGTGCCCTAACAAGAGAGGGCTCACTGCTCACAGCCCACATGTTTCTGTATTTCTGTTCCCTCCCTCTCATCTCACACTGCAGTAACTTATATTCTGCGTCCACCTAGGATTTCTTCTTGTCGGAACTGAGTAACACAGGTCAAGTGAACCTTTAGCTGGGAAGATGCACCGGGTGGAATGTTAGTTATAGAGGCCACGGGGCACACGGGAGGTGTCATTAGAGCAAGAGACCGGTGGTGTCACCACCTGTCATCAGGAAGTTTCCCATTTAACAGTGCTGACGCAATGGCCAAGCACTGGGTCCTAGGAGGTTAGCGGTCACTTATCCTCTCCATTTCACCCCTTTTCTTTAACACCGCTTCAGACTAAAAGGAACCAGACTCCTTGAGGAAGTGATTCATTCCAGGTCTGGGGCAAGAACTGTACAAAACCAGCCTGGGACATTTCGTCGTGGCCAGAAAACAAGGAAGCTATTCAAGGTCAATGCGGTCATGGCAAATGACACAGGCATGGAGGGGAGGGGCTGCTGCTCTTCACAGAGGGGACGATTTGAACATCAAAAAGAATCTTGGCTACAAAGGATTAAAATACGTGGCCTTGTTTCATACCGATCACACCCTTAAGAGAATATCATTTTGAGCTGTGATGTTTAAAATTGCAGAGGACAGAGGGGGTATGGCTGGTCCTCATCATTTATGGTAGCTATGTTCCGTAAAGTCGCAGGGAACGCTGACTTGGTGAGTACGGAGCCATCGCTCCTACACGAAACACGGGGTTGATTCCTGTGGGTCTTTCTGATCACAGCATTCTCATCAACTGATAAATGCAAACTTATTCTATGCATCTTTGCATAGAGACACCTTATTTAATACACATCATTGATTTTTTTAACATTGGACTCGCGGCCAGGAGCACGATCACTCTCTCCTGCATGAAGCTCAGCTGACACCTGTACGTTCTCCCTCAGGCACAGCGCAGCCTTCCTGAACTGAGGGTCACTAAACAGCACCTCGGCTCTAGGCTCGGGGGACATTGTAAACACAGAAACCGCCAACAATAAGCTCGACAATGTGACACTAAATAGACTGAAAAGGACTGCAGCCAGAAGGCGGAGTTGCTGTGTTCGACCTCCGTTGGG
This sequence comes from Carollia perspicillata, assembly GCA_004027735.1. NCBI lineage: Eukaryota > Metazoa > Chordata > Mammalia > Chiroptera > Phyllostomidae > Carollia > Carollia perspicillata. The sequence goes on along the minus strand of PVKM010001324.1, from coordinate 6,135 downwards.
AACATGCGTGTGGGGCAACTCAAACTTTCCTCTGCCCTCCACACGCCCACTGGTGACCGCAGAAGTGCCACGGGCAGTGACTTCGGGTTACAAGTAAACTGTGGTGAGGGGTGACTTTGCAATGTCCACGAATAATGAGGATTGAGGGACCGTGTGTGGATCATAGCAGCAACCTCCCCAGCTTCGGAAAAATCATACCTATGGCGTAAAGTTAGAGGAGTTTTATGACTATCTGAGCTGAAGCAAGTACAGGAAGAATGACATTATTCACGAATAGGGAGAATTACTATATAGAGGAAATCAGCTGACTCTATTTCACTGTCTGAAAAGGTCAGACCAGTTCCCAGCCTGCCAGACTGCTCATGACCTGGTCAGGCCAGTTTTCCAACCTGCGGGACTGCCCATGACTCAGGTATCCCGACTCAATTGACAGCCTGCGTGGCTTAAACTCTCTCTTACCTCCCACCATAGACACCTGGTGCAGGCCTCAATGGCCAGTGGTCAGACTGACCTGGGAACAGCCCCACCCTTTACCTAGCCCACTGTCCGGGCTCACATCCTGAAACCCTGAGGCATGTGCCCAGAAGAATAAGAGATGAACCCCTCCTCTATTCCCTCACAAACCCTTCACTTTTTCTTTTAAACCCCCCACTCTTGCCTCCCCTGCTGCTGCAGTCAGTCCCGTCTCAGACCGGCTGCAAACACAGCATCAAATAGAAGCATTTGGATCAGATCGTCCGGTGCCTCCAGCCTCTATTTCTCGTGCATTTCTAACCCTGTCTTCTGGTTCCGAGCTGGAGATAATGTGTTACAATTGTGGCTGCAAAAGTTCTGGCTAGAAATAAGGATGAATTTTCAGACTGTGAAAGGCACTAACTATAAGTTACTGAAGGAGACAGGGCATCTGTTTTCCCCTAAAACCTTAACATAAGAAAAGATATCCATCTGCCTGGAAAAGCTGAAAGAAGCAGTTCCCAAACATTTTCAATCTTATGACTTATAAGGAGTTTTTGTGGTTTTGAAATTATCACTTTATTTTTTAATTTTATTTTAATTGTTGTTCAAGTACAGTTTTCTGTCTTTTACTCCCATCCCAGCCCACCCACCCAGCCCTCCCCCTCCCTCCCATTTCCACCCCCCTAGTTTTTGTCCATGTGTCCCCCATACCTGTTCCTGTAAACCCTTCCCCTTTTCCCCTGAAATTCCCTCCCCTCTCCCTCTGCTCACTGTCAGCCTGTTCTCTATTTTAGTGTCTTTGGTTATATTTTGTTTGTTTGTTTGTTTCATTGATTAGGTTCCTGTTAAAGGTGAGATCATGTGATATTTATCTTTCACCACCTGACTTATGGAAGTTTCTCAGAAAGCTAAAATGGATCTGCCTTTTGACCCAGCAATTTCACTGCTAGGATTGTACCCTAAGAACCCAGAAACACCAATCCAAAAGAACCTATGCACCCCAATGTTCATAGCAGCACAATTTACAATAGCCAAGAGCTGGAAACAACCTAGGTGCCTATCAGTAAATGAATGGATCAAAAAACTATGGTACATTTACACAATGGAATTCTATGCAAGAGAAAGAAAGAAGGAGCTCCTACCCTTTGCAACAGCATGGATGGAACTGGAAAGCACTATTCTAAGTGACATAAGACTTATAAGGAGTTTTTAATAGCAGTTTTCATCCTATATTCCTGGTGTTCAGGAGGTATGTAATAAATGTCTAAAAGTTCTGACGGTGATCGTTTAAACTTGAAGGTTGGATGAAAATGATAAAGCAAGCGTCAGCTTCCCTTTGACAGAACGCTTCCCAGGTGTTAGGTGGGGCGCCCAGCTCCTTGGAGATCTCGAACCCCTACTTCATAGCCCCTGAGAAGGTAGAGTCTCCTCACTCCCTCCAGAGTTCAGTGGGCTCCTGGCAGTTTGCTTCTTTATGTTTCTCTCTTTTTCTCCCATCCTTTGCTTTCCACACTGTGACGTCCGGGTGTGTTGGCTCAGTCCTGCCTGTAAAAATCAAGAACTAACTTCCGTCCTTTACTTGCCTCAGGCATTTCACAAGTTCATGGTCTGTAAAGATGTCTCTGAGGGTCAGGTCGGGGGAGGGAAGACGCAGGAGTGTGTGGCCTCCGGCTGGTCATTATCCCCACCCCTTTTTGGTCTCTAGGTCTCTTCCTCTTATAAGTAAATGGCATTGTTTCCTTTTTTCTGTAGAAAACTACCATGTCCAAGAGAGAAATTACCCTTTCTGGAACCTCCAGCAACTTTCCTATTTTTGCTTATGCGTTTTCCTCTTGCAGAGAGGAGTGGAAGTGTCTGCCATGCTAAGGGTTCACATTTGTTAAGCATGTTTGGCGAAATAGGCATGTAAAGTCGAAGGTAATTCTGTAGTGGTAACAAGACCACACCTGAGAATAAAATGACTTTCCCTGTTAGCGTAACAGTCTTAGGAGAAGGGAGAAGCTGGGTCCGCCCGAAGGCTGAGGACTTGAGAAGGGCTGGACACCGGGTCAGACACACAGCAGCAAAGCCCAGCAGGGATGGTGGGATCGTGCTTAGGCAGCATGGAAGAAAGAAATGGCTCAGGAAGAGGAGCAGGAAGGGGACAGCAGAACTGAGTTAAGTGGGAAGGGGGCCTTATTTGTCTTACTTTTCCTTTCTAAGGCAGTGCCCCCCATTTTAATATCTCTGAAATTGTGATGAGTTTTATGTTAGAAAGCTTCCTTCAATTACAGGCAGCTGGGTGGTGGTCGTGACCTTCTTTAGACACCTTCTGATAAGATTGGGAATGGAATAGCACCAAAATCTTCTAGACTTGGTAAAATACGGTTTGTGATGAATTGCAGCTTGGGAGGCTTACCTAAACTCTACCCTTAAAAATAATCTAATTCAAGAGATTTCCAAGTATGGGAACCACTGAGAATAAGCCACCCATCTGGAGTATAAAGGGGTGTCTCTCTGTCAGGGAGGTTTCCTTAGGTCCAGGTGTTGGCAGGTGTCTTTCCCACGTTGTATGGAAGAGCAGGGCTAAGGGCCAGGTTAGACCAGCTGGGCCAAGCACAGCTGCATGGAGGCAGTAAAAGCAAGAAGAGCCTCTCATCGGACACAGTCTGCTTCTCAGATGCTCAAGCCTGGCAAAGGTCACTGAATCTATGAAGTACGTGGGAAAGTCATGTCTCTAAAAGTGCTTTCCATTTCAGGAAGTTCTGAAGTCATTTCGGTTTTTCAATGTCAAGCAGCTTGTGTGACTACAGATAAGTCATTTGCCCTTTCTGGACCTTAATCACTTCACCTGTACGTGGGGGGGCTGGACCACATCTCCAAGATTCATTCCGACTCTGACCATCTCTAATTTTGTATCCTAATTTATGCTAATAAACCCAAGAGGCAGTGTTCCCCCAATCTTTTTTTTAATCCTCACCCAAGGATACTTTTCCCCCATTGCTTTTAGAGAAACAGGCTGGGCACTGATATGAGAGAGAAGCATCAACTAGTTGTCCCCTGTGCGCCTGGACTGGGAATTGTCTGCACCCAGAGCACTGGGGACCAGACCCACAACCCAGGCATATGGCTCGACCTGCAGGGAATTGAACCTGCGACCTCTCGGTTACCAGATAATGCTTCAGTCAACTGAGCCACACAGGCCAGGTCAGTCCCCCCAATCTTAACCTCAGGGCAAAGGGGCATTTTAACCAAGAGGGGCCTTTGCTATCTAGACCTTTAGCAAGAGTGGAAAAATCAGGATTTTGGTGGTGGTGGGGCCACAGTTTGGGACAGACAGGTCTTTTGGTAACCCTCATGTCACACCGATACTGACAATGTAAGTTTTAGGACCGATCGAGGGCTTAAAGCATAACCGAACCTTAAAACATTTAAATTAATATGTAATCTAGCTTTTTAAACTAAAATCCACCAATGATTTCACGAAAAACAGTATTTATACATTTCTTGGCTTTTTCTCGGCAGTAGTGTCAGAAAAGGCTTTTGGGAACTCCCAGCCATGGAAGGCAGGGCTGCCTTGTCTTCTGGTCGTAGACACCTTCAGGTGTGGGCGGGGTTTCCTTCACAGGCAGCAGCTGAGCGCCTACCAAGGGCCTGGCCCTTTGCTGGGTAAGAGGGCCCAACGATGAACAGGAATGGTCCCCTCTCTCAGAAGATGGGCAACACATGTAAGAAAGGTTGAAGGAAGTGACACCTGAACAGGGTTTGGGACAGAGGGTGAGGAGCAAATGAGATCAAGGTGAGTGCATTCCAGACGGACAGGATAAGCAAAGGCCTCCACGTATGGGAAGAACAGCTGAATATGTCGGGGTCCAGGTGGAGAGGGTGATGGTGGATGCACAGGAAGGCAGGGAGGCTTGAGAAGGGCCTGTATCTCAGCTAAGGGGTTCAGACTTGTCCTGAAGGCATGGGGGAGAGTAGACCGGTGTCACTGCAGATATTTCATCGGGGGGAGGGACATCTCCCAGCACCCTAGCAGCAGGGCAGCGACTGGGTTAAAGAATAAAGTTCTTTCAAGTCCTCACTTCTGAACTGAGGGCCCTCGGGACAGTCACGGACCTTGCCACACAACCGTCAGGAAAGGAAGGGAGCCCTGTGAAGCACAGAGGATGAGAGCCAGGGTGTTGGGTGTTTCGTCTCAGGTTAAACAGAAAAGCATGGCTAATGAATCGCAGTGGGCCTCAGCTCACCTTGATCAGACTAATCAATAGCTTTGGGCCTCAGAGTAAGTGATCTCCTCAGGGAGGGTTTGTCTCCCTGACCAGGGGAGCTCTCCCTGCCTCACGGCCCACAGCACCCCGAACGCTGTCTCCCGACAGTCAGCCGTGCTCAGTGCCCGTCATCCCCCCAGGATGCTCCGCTCCAGGAGAGCAGGAGTTTTTGTCCGTCTTCTTCAGTGCCGTCTACCCGGTTGCTGGCTCGGTGACTGGCTCTAGTAAATGCCCAGTAAATATCTCTTAAGAACAAGAGTCACACAGAAGGGAAGATCAGAGAAGGGAGCCGGGGGAATATGGCTTTCCTTCTGGTAGATCACGGTGGATGAAACCCAGAGGCCGGGAGAGCCAGCTGAGGGAGGAGAGGGCTGTCACGCGCTCACTGGCTGCATACGTCCCTCTGGCCTTGATTTCCTCATTGGTGAGGCGAGGCAAATGGACGAAACAATTGTGAGGGTTTCTCCTTCTAATCCTAACCTTCTATGCATGGAAAAGTAGTCTTTGCCTGCCACTGTCCTCTCTCCAGGACTTCTGTGACCAGAAAGACATGGCTACAAGCAAACTAAAGAAAAACATCGTGACCATAGTCCAAGAAATTGAAGGATTCTTATAAAGATGCAAAAGATTTAAGCAGAGAGGCAAGGTCTGGAATGTTCGGAATATGTTCTAGGAAAGGAATATTTACTTTTATGGGATGCATTAAACTGAGTTCCAATTACTTTTATAAAAAGCAAAATGTTGTTTGAGAAGAGAAAGAGAGAGAGAAGTAGCCCTGTCTCGCCTGCAGACAGAGCCTGGAGGAGCTGCTGCCAGGACCCTTCCCCCACGCCACGCACACGGTGGAGCTGTGGGGAGGTGCTGAGTGGGAGGACTGACTTCTCTGAGGCAAAAAACCCAACCAGCAACCAGTAAGCTACTCACCGGAGGTCTCTTCCAGATGAACTGGATGGGGAACTTCTGGCTATAAAAGAGAGAGGTCTCATCCGGTGGGAACTCGGGATCCACGTAAAGAACCTTCTTTTCTAGGCACTTTTTGTGAAGCTGCTCAAATGTCTTCTCTTTCACGCCGATAATAGGAAAATTGCGGCTGATGATGGCTGAATAGATGCCACTTGGGTTGCTGCCCCCCGCCATGGTGGTCTTGCCCTGGGCTGGTGGGGGTACCGGCCCTGGGGACCTGGGCTCAGCCCCTGTCCGTGGGGCCACAGACGGGCTAATGACGGTCGGCATGGCAGGCAAATGTGGAAGGAACAGGTTTTTAAAGAAAACAAGATACAGCTACCTTCAAGGAAAGGAAGCCACCACAAAGGGGAAGTTGGAGTGATTCTGTCACCTGAGAGAAAAATGTCCACATCCAATTCAAAGTTTAAAGCCCGTCAGAAAGTCATCCAGCTTGCGTTCATCTTAAAAACTGGTCAGTGATCCC